>JARFJB010002547.1:215000-275000 GCA_036346205.1 Vesta saturnalis
TTAGACCTGCGACCAAACGATGAGTTTTAAGAATTTACTTATTCGATGATTGCTAAGATTAACAACCAAAAATCTTGTCAGAAGTTATTCTTATTCTCTATCTCTATCTGTTGGGTGTAATTAAAAATTTATAAAACGTTAAACTTCATTTGTGCAAATCCTTGATAAAAACAGCTTCCGGGCGGACGACCGGAAAACTCGTCGTTGGCCTGTATCCATGTTCTATACCACGCTGGAAGTAACTTGCTTGGCAACATTTATTATTTATATGCAGAACAATCCCATGGAGACAAGAAATAATCAGCGCTGGCAAATTTTTTTGCAGACCTTAGGGAAACAGTTAGTAATGCCGGCTATCGAGAGCCGTTGGGAAAATTCGTGTGTGGCAGAACTTTTGTGAAGATTAGTTTTTTTTTCCTTTTTGTCCGCTAATAAAAGACTCAGTAATTAGCACCGCTGTGTGTAAACGTTACGTATTTAATAACAAAAACCGAAATCAAGTCCATACATTAATTAATATGCTCACCGTCAAATATTGATAAGATGTTTGAATTAAGTATTATAAATAATTACACCGTAAAGCGTAATGAACGACTAATAAAAATAATAAAGGTTTAAAAGATTACACCATTAACTGTAAATACGAATTTTCTTCTTGTATTCCACAATTAAAGCTTGACGAATAATAATTTATTTTGTATTAGAATACATCTTTTAAATGGAAAACTACACTTAAAACTTTTTATATTGGTATCAGTTAGAGATAAGTACACCGCAGCATTCAAAGTTAGAATTTGAAACCCGATAAATGTCATTAATGGTACTAAATGAATGAAATAATTGAAAACCAACACCAGTCTTGTAAATTACTTGATTTATTTCTTAAAACTGCATTTTTGAATGATAAGACTTGACCGTGAAACATTATGTTTAAAAGAAATGCGAATATACCAATATAATTTTGCCATGTGTGACTACCATTTAGGAATAAATTTGATTTTGTAATTACAGACAGAATAAAAATTATTATTAATTTTATTAAATACATCAATAAAAAGTTTATCACGAGTAGGATTTGAAACGACTACATGCACTTTGCTAGAGTAACGCTCTAACCAACTGAGCTATCGAGACACAAGCCCCAATCGATGTGAGATAATAGTCAAATTACTTATATTAATGGAATGTGATCCTGCAATATCGCAAAGATTCACACATACAAAAGCAACTTGACTAATATTATTATAGCTTATAATAATCGACAGAATAAGTATATTAAATCACTTCCGAAATTAAAAATCAAAATTAAGTTTGAAATAATGCCTATAATGCCGAACAAATAACGTTAAGGTAGCAATGGAATGTAATCTATTTTCCATTGTATAAAATTTTATATATTTTAAAGAATGCAACATATGGGCAAGACAGTGAATGACTCCTAAAATTTTGAGATTATGAGATGATAAAAGTGTGACTAATTATTAATTAACCCGTTACATAGGTCATGTATTTTTCTAGGTAAAAGTGCAAAATTTTATATCAATCGCACCGTTATTTAATAACCAATAATTTGTGAATATCGTAATAAGCATTGAACCAATAATTAATTTAATTTTGATGCGTCCGCCTGACCATAGGTTACATAGGAATAACCAAGTGGCGCGGCCGCCTATTTATCTTTATCGTTCTTCTTGCGTTGCAACAGATCGAAGCTGCATGAATTTTGAGAGTACGAGGTAAAAGAGTACTTTTAAATGCTTAATTATGGTTAAATTAATAAATAATTAAATCAAAGAGTAATTAATGTGTTTCAATACTTGTAGAAAAATTTGCTGCTGATAACCGTTTATTTAAACTTTAATCGCTGTAATTTAGTTAGATTCAAAGAGCTCGTATTTATTAGCCATTTATTCATTCATCATAAATCATTGGTGAAGGGGTCTTGTTTGTGTAGGAGACCTGCGACCTTTGTCAGCTAAATTAAAATTTCCAAACGCCCGCGTTGAAGGTTACTTCTTTTGAAAAACAGCCATCAATTACGACACCTATTAGTCTTTTATCAAGGAAACGAGAAACCCGGTTGATGAGCGTATCATTTAACCCAAAGGAGGCGAGTTTGGCAAGTAAGCACTTACGCCAAACGTAACTTGGTCAAATGCCTTTGAGATATCTAAAGCGACTACAACTGTTTTACCGGATAGTTCTAATGTATTATTCCAAACTTGGGTCACATATGAAAGAAGATCACCTGTTGAAAGGATCTGCCTAAACCCATATTCGTGGTCACTAAGGAGTTTGTTAGTTTCAAGGAACGAGAGCAGTTGCTGATTGATGGCTCTTTCCATGATTTAGACAAAATGGAAGTGATGGAAATTGATCAGTAGTTCGAGGGATCGGTCTTATCGCCTTTTTTTGGGAACGTTCGCTAACGTTCATGATGAAGGAAATTCCCCAGAAGGCATAGGAGCTTGTATCGAAAATGAGTGGGTTTCTTAGCGTATGAAGAAGGGTTGACTAAGGCACATCTTTTCCAGAATCATTGGGACACGAGTGTAATGCAAATAAACCCATAAAAACATTGGATTTGTCTACAGAATTAGCGCAACTACAGATCCGGCAAAAGATGTCGGGGGGGGGGGGGGTAGAGATGTACCAAAGTTTTGCTAGCTAAAGACCAATATTTACGACTGCCCAAAGGGGATATCTAACTCACTGCATTTGCGATGTTCAAACAATTTTAGCTTTAGTGATGACACTTTTGCAGATATGTCTATCGTGAATGACCTACACGATTCTATTTTTGGGGATTGTATAACTACATGCCCATGAAGATGACTTTAGATACTGAAAGAGCAATGTCCGAAGAAGAGGACAATTTAAAACAATGTTCACGCCATGGAGAGGTTGCAAAGAAGTCTCGTAAATTACTCCATCTAGCTGACTTAAAACACCACAGGGTTCTATAACTGTTGCGAACAACAGCGAAATTAGGGAAAGTAAAAATTATTTCTATTAGACAAATGCTTGCTTAATGTCCAGAAACACAGCCAGGTTGCATTAATTGTGATTGAATGCCATAGTGAGTTCCGTAAGCAGTTTCAACAAGGAATCGTGACACCTTCGGATGGGACGGAAACGGAATTGGCTGTTAGGAAGGACGTCGCCTGGTTGGAATATGCTCAAAGCAGTTTCACGAGGGAAATGGGTTTATAAGAAGAGTGCGGTTTTGGTATCATGACGGTGGAGGCCGATTTCCAGTCTGTCGGGAAGTGGGATAGGATTAGGCATTTGTTATAAATGTCGGAGAGTAATCGGGGGGCTAGGTCGGGCAGGTGTCGGAGCATTTTGCGATTTAGGCCGTCATGACCTGGGGCTGAATTGCGTCATTTTTTAAAATACACTTTGACGTGTTCGGGAGTAATGGGGGCATAAAGGGGATTATCATTATCCAGTTGGATTTCGGGAAGGTTAAGGGTAAGGGATTCTTCAAGACGACTCTCTACGAGTTCCTTGAACTGGGTATCGAATTGAGGATCTCCTGGGGATTTCAGGTGAAGACCGAAGAAGTCGGCGTTTCCTTGATCGGAGGGAATTAGGTTGCCATGTGGGTTAAGTGGGATGTAGGGGTTACTTTCCTTCTATTCAGTCTATTAAACGATTGCCAGAAGAGTTTTAAATTTCTGTAATGTAACTGGAAGGTGGCTTAGGTCCAGGGGTCTTTGGCGGGTTTTTTTGCCTCTCGCCTTATTAAGGCGTTAAGGGGATTGTATTCGGGTTTCAGAACCGGATCCCTAGATCGCAAGAATTTACGATAAATGCGTCTTTTGTCTTTGATTCAGTTCACGATGTGCCGTGCGAGCGGTTCGCAGGAAATCTCGATTTTTTCAATGAGGTTGAGATTTCGGTCGCTTCCGTAGTTGCAAAAGTTAGACCTCTAATGGCTTTTTCGAGATCTTGGGTAGTTAGAAGATTGGGCGTTGGAAAAATGTTGGAGATGTGTTCGGAGAACACATTCCAGTCTGCTTTCGAAAAATATTTAACTACTGTGTATTGATGCTGGGGTGGGGGTCTGGACAAGATGAAGTTTTGACCAGCATTGAAATAACTTAAGATGATTGCATTAGGAACGCTAGAGGCGTAATTTAAGAGGTCATCGGATGGTGCATTATGGCCGGATAAATTGTAGTGGGAGAAGAAAACGATAATGGTGGAAAAGTGTACCGTCACAACAACATTCGAGATGCTATAGGTGCGCAGGACGTTAAAGGTGGACGGAAACAATTTTGACTATAAGGGCAGTTCCATGGTGGCTATTATGTAGGTAGGTGTGATAAGTGTTAAATTTAAGTGTGCATCTGTTTGCGAGTTTTGTTTCGTAATTAAGAGAATATGTACGTTGTATTCGTCTAGTAAGTTTTAAGTAGGAGCGTTTCCGACGAACGCCCCTGGCATTAACTGTCCCTGCTGTAATATTAATTTTGGAGGATTCAGGAGTTTCTCGGATTACGGCAACCTTCGTTCGCGTGTCAGATACGCAGACGTCGGTTCTTTGTTGGAAGTAGTATCGGGACAGCGAGTTTAGGGCACGATTGATCCTATTTCGTCGGTCGAAACATATAGAATAGGGTGGGTGTTAGGACTTGGAGAAAGTGTTTGATGGGGAGAGGTTCGGTGTAAACATCCTCTAAGTCGTAAAATAATGTTTATACAAATGAATTAGTTCTTAAGTTATTTTTATACACGGAAAATGCTACAAGACTTTTAGTAAAACTTTCACATATTTAACTATAGTTAATAATTCAACTCTCCCTCTTCATCAGTTTTTGGTCGATTTAACACTTGACCAATTCGTCTATAGCGCACAAAATTTGCTTCTATTTTTTTAAATTTACCTTTTGTTATCGGAGGTAAATGAGGATAGTTTTTGTTAAATATTGTGCAAGTTTTACTAAGAATCTTGAAGCATTTTGCATGTATAAAAAATAAATTAAGAATTTCTTGATTTGTATAATATTATTTTCGTTATTGTTATCCATTTTCACCTTTTTAGCAGTAATATTAAGGCACTTAAGGGATAAGTACTAAATCAAAAACATTAAAAACTTGACATTTGAGAAATTATATCTTGTATCCGTAGTAACCATTGATATTATTCTCGAAATAATGGCTAAGGAATTAAGATTTTACGTTCTTTGGAAATAACTCTAGAACAGTTTGATTTCAGTATAACATGTCATATCACTTTGTAGCAAAGCTTATCGCTAATTCGATTACGTAACAAAAAATATTATATTATATTTTTAACTCTGGCTGAAAAGGATAAATTTAGGCATACAGTAAAGGATATACAGTCCACTTTGTAATAGTCAACCAGCTGTCAAGATTTCGGAAAATAATTTTAATCTCAAAAACCATAATAGATGGGCTTGGTATAGTTTCAATAAAAAAATTAAAAATTATGGTTCCCATCAAACAATGCAAAAATATATGGGGAGTTCCATTGAAAATAACAAAATAGATGGCGACTTCCAGTATAACCATAAGCGCTAGAAGCCTGAAAATATTTTATATAGTTGAAGAGAACGCAATTAATTATACCTGATTCTAAATTTTCAAGTTTTCAATTTTCAATTTTGGTCACAACCCCATAAACTTCTAACGAATGGTCTCACTGAGACACCCTGTATATGAATCAATTTTTATTAATATAATATTTTGCTTAATACTAATATATTATATAAACATATATCTGAAAATGCGTAGTTTTGAAATTACAGAGTATTAATAGGGAATTAGGATTTTTTACAAAACAATAAGTTAAAACGAAAATATTTATTAAAGGAAAAGTACAACGAATATGACGTAAAATAGACATAGACAAAACAACATATTCGAATCGATACAGAGAATAAAGACTTGAGCGTAAGAGGCGAAATCAATACACGCTCACCGACAATCAAGTATTTGGGACCAATTATACGCTTTCTTGGGATATGCAGATGAAGATTGCGCGAGATAAACAATAAACGATCATGTGATACTGTCTCATGTGGCGATAACGGAGAAAATGAATTAGAATGTTTAACAGCATAGCACAGAGCATTGTCATTAGCGGGGCAGAGAAATAACATCACAAAATAATTACAGATAGGAAGAGTTAAATCTAAAGTTCAAATTGGACAGTGAACTGGTATAGACTCCATAAAATGAATGAATTACATAAAATGGCCAACCAGTTCAAAGCTGTAAGAGAGTAGTATTTCAAAACAAACATGCAAAGAAATACAAATGTCTGGAGTCAAGAAACAGGCAATCGTTTCCAATTCATTTTCCATTCATTTGTTATCGTTATTACAACCAAAAACTGTATTGTTTAACTCAGAAATGTATTAACAGGTTAACTGCCGACTACTCGGAGAGTTGTGTATGCTTAATTTGTACGGGCCAGTATTCAGTCGGCGTTGGCGAGAGAAGGTTGCAGCCGGTCCGGCGTCCTTCTAAAAACATTTGTTAAACACGTGTTATAGTTGGTTACGCGTTGTTTAATTTTTTGTGTCGCTAAACATGGATGCCAAATCTGGAGCTTCTGGACTGCGAAGAAAAAGAGAGTTATTTACCTTTGTACAGTCGGAAATGACAGATGAAGAACTATTGCAGTGTTTAGAAGATAGCAGTGGTGACGAATATTTGCCAGAGTCCGAAAATGATGATTATCCCTCTGAAACAAAAGCAGACAGTGATACAGACGATGATGATGACCAGCAGTTAGGAAATCTTCCGGATTCGCCTGTAAATACCAGTCCAGCTCCGACTAATGCACAAGTGAATTTCCAGGTACATTGAAACAATTTACGTTCAAGTAAAACCAAGAACTTTTAGTGCCGGGTCCGAGCAGAGGCAGACCCATACATTTTTTCAGCCTTATAACTGACAACACTTTTTAATTCCAGATTGCAGACCAGGCAAATGATTATGCTATTCAAGTTTGTCTTAGCAGTGGAACGTCTGCAAAATTGGAAGCACCCGACTTACAGAATTAAAATTTTTTTATAGGTCTGCTCTTTCATACAGGTACTATTTAACTTACGTAAATGACTACTGGAAAACGGGCCCGCTCTTCAATATACCAATTTTTCTAAAATATATGGTGTCTACAACTTTGTCTACCAACACAAGAGCTAACGATTGCTTAGGCAAAATAAGATCTATGGTAGACTTTTCAACACCAAGTTGGACAGCCTCTATTACCCGGGAAAAGAATTGTCGTTAGACAAATCTATGGTGCTGTGGCCGGGGCGTATACAGTGCAAATAATACATACAAAATAAGCGCCACAAGTACGGAATAAAGCTTTACCATTGAGTAAAAAATCATTAAGAGGTGCAATGTAATGTAAAATTTTGTGCTATATGGCTATTTCACTTTTCGCGTTCCTCTGCACCCCACTATCGACAAACTAAACTACTGTGTAGTGCTGACACCATCATCCATAAACAGTGTTTTCATGTGATATGAAATTTTATCGCTGAATGAATAACATTTTATTCAAACTTCGCAAGAAACCGATACCTCTTTTATATTAGAAATGATTCGAGGATTAATTTTATGAACGATTTTAAGTGTTTAAAATAAAAAAAAAAGATTTGATAAACAAGTTTCACTTCATTCAAAAATTTACTTTAATTTTCGTATACAGGGCATTCCCTCTTATTAATTATATACTTCTTTGTTGGTTTTCACGTCAATAGAACTTTGTAATTGCATATAGAAATTACAGTATTTAAAACAAAAAAAATGCTTTGATAAACATTTCATTAAAAAATTTACTTTAATTTACGTATAGAGGGTAATTCATAATATCAGTTATATACTTGTTTATTGTTTTTCACGTCAATAAAACCTTGTAATTGCATATAGAAAACTAGAAATTAAAGTACTTAGAATTTAAAAAAAAATGCTTTAATAAACAAGCCTCATTTCATAAAAAAATTTACTTTAATTTACAGGGTATTTCAGAATAAAGATCACATTAAAAGTCATTATTAATTTTATTAAATACATAAACAAAAAGTTTAACTCGAGTAGAATTTGAACCTATGACATTCACTTTACTAGAGTGGCGCTCTAAGACACTTCCAGTTTTAGCATTAAAAATGGACAGGGGACGTTTATAATGATTAACATCTCTTAAAAAACGACTATTTAATGCGTCAAAAATATTGTTTACATTTTCGATAAATGCAGCAGTAGGAAAAGCGTCGTAGGTACTCTTGAGCTGTCCTAATTGATGTGCCGATTTCATAGCAGAAGCCATCGTGTGGGAAAAAATTTGTGTTGCATATTTAACGCGCATTTTTTGAAAATTCAGATGTTTGTCCTTAATCTTATGCATAGTTCGAGTTGTTTTACTTCTCGAATCAATTTCGTAAGTTTCTAAAATGTCGTTCCAACCAACGCGTTCTTTGCTTACTATAAATTGTAATTTGCTATTCATAAAGTTATTGCATAAGCTCTTCATTAAACGCGGTGCGTCATAGCAGGTTAAGATACTCTCCCCATCAATAATTATTTCTGGACATTTCGCCGTAGCCCCAAGCAAATTGAATGCGGAGCGATTATTAGTCCCCTGGTCACAAAATAGTAGTAAAGGCTTTAAGGAGGTGTTTCTCAATGCCTTCACCACATTGACAATAATATTTTTTAATTCCATGCCTTTTACGGGTCCCGCTGGAACAAAATAGCCCACAGGAATGTTCCGGTTATCCAATAGTCCACGAACTAAAAATACTAGCGCACTATTAGCTACTTTTGTATTTCTTCCAAAAATCCCAAGTAGTCATATCCCTGAATTAGATCATGCACTTCGTCAAAATCTAAATGTTTCCTTAAAGATATTTCATCAAATGCTACAGCACATACTTTCTCCCGTTTATGTCTATAATTAGTAATTTTACACTCATACCCCAGTGCTGCTGGGTAATACATGTTCCTATGTAATTCCATCCTTTCCACTTCAATTTAACACATTTTAAGTTTTCACAAAATCGTAATCCTGTCCACTCTTTTTATCATTGTCCATAAGTTTTTATTGCATTGAACTGTATTTTATACAAGTTCTTTATTACATAAGTGTTGTACTACATGTCACTCATGATTTACACATATATGGGGAATAAATTTGGTGTAAAGTTTTCCTTATTTAGGAAAAGACGATATGCGTCCTAAAACCAACCCCTTCCAGACTATGTTGTTTTAAAAGTAAAGGAACCTTTCCTAAATATGGGTAGAAATGTTACTACCGGCAACTTTTGTACGAGCCAAAAGTAAGCTAGTAGGAATTTTGCGTAATAAAACTACATTTTTAAAGGTGTGTGAAATTAATTTTTATTAATATTCTTTTGTCACTTCGCGTACAGTTTTCGAATTTTTTAGTTTTAGTTTCAGATTTGTTCACTCAGTTTTTCCGAAAGAAATTTCAAAAAACGCTTAATCATAACTTTTAACAATAAATTTAATGTCATTGATGTGACAGGACACATTCGTGTTTAAATAAACGTTTTTTGCAATTCTTTTAAAATAATTTCTTTTAAATTGATTGAGGTTTTGTGTACAACAATTAATTTTGATAATTGACGTAGCAAAAGGGAAACTTCATTATAAAATTCAGTTTTTGGTCTTGTGGGGTAACTTATTCTTGACACACCAAAATCTTTGTAAAAGATATGTAATTCTGCTTGGCTAATGGGAGAATAATTAGATTCTAGCATATACATTTTGCAATGTTCACATTTATTTTGTTTATTAATTTATTTGCTGCATATCCAGCGACATAAACATTGCTCGAAAGTTCTAAGTCTAACGCCCTAAAGTTCCAATGTTACATGAAACATCCACACCCTCCGGAGTATCCAAATCGGGGTTTTCTATTTCTTCATTAACACTGGAAGTATTTTCAACTTCCTTTATTCGTTTATTCAGGTCCTTTTCTTCGGCACTTTCTTTTGGTTTATCATATTTTCTTCTATTTCCAAATAATCCGAATGATCTTCTTTACAATTACTTGCATTATAGTCAGCATTTTTAACTTTATATATAAATTATGCTGTATTCTAAATTCACGAATAGTGGGGTAGGGATTGTAACCTCTACGTGTCCTCGCAACAGAAAAAAGTTTTCTAATGGATCTTGGTTAAGGTAAAAAGTACATAAATATGTTGTATCTAACTCATTACGTAAATCAGCAAACAGATTTAAAATTGCATCAATTGTTAACAGGAACACATCTAAACAATATATCTTGTTTTTCTTTCGACCATTTTTCCTATCGAAAACTTCAACAGATTCAAATAAATGTTTCGCTTCTTTTAGAGTATTCATGGAAACATTATCTTCTCTGAGAGGCTTTCGGTATACATTTTTGTCAAAAATATGCCTACTATTTAAAGAATCAAACGTTCTATCCACTTTCTCGATGAAATCTGCAGTATCTTTACTAGTTTCACTTTGTAGTAAATTTAAAGCGCCCGCTGTGCGTATCGCAGAATCCATAGAATGACTAAAATTTGAACTGCATATAATACGCGCATCTTTTGGAAGTTATTAGGATAAATATGCACGTCCGTTACTTTGGGAAGATTGCGTGTTGATGAACTTTTCCTGTCTAAATTGTAAGTCTTTTCAATATCTGCCAAGACACTTCTCTATTGTTTACTACAAATTTAAAGTATTTTTCATAAAATTATTGCGAGCGATTTCAAGAGATGCGGTGTGTCATAAGTATTATATATCTTATGATTTTCGATATAAAAGAAAAGCTTTTCTTTAGAGCATTTCAGTAAATTGAAGGTTCCTCTATTTCCAGGGCCTTGATCACAAATAAGAATTCGTGGGAATAACTTTTCTTCTAGAACTTTGTTTATGACCGTTCTTACTAGATCTTGAAGGTCATTTGATTTGATTGTTCCTGCAGATGCATAATTACAGAACGGTAATTTCCAATTCTTTAAAAGGCCGCGAAGATAAAATACTAATACACTGTTTGCTGCTTTATCTTTACGTCCTAAATCCCAAGATCCTCAATGCCTTCGACACGATCAAGATAGTCGTATTCTTCATTTGCTTTACATGACATTTCATCTATGAGTAGTACACTCTCGTTCTCTTCTGGTCATATATTTAACTCGATCTGCAACCTTTTTAATGAGTATCAGTTCCAGTTGGTATATTAGTTACCTTCAACCAGTTCTGAATAGTCTTTACGCTGGGCAAAATGAAGCCAAAATTTTTCAACAAGAATTTATATACTGAAGGTGACTTGTAGTAAATAGACAATGCTAGATGTTTTTCTTTATATTTCCAAGCCGCCTTTCTTACATGAAAGCATTGCATGTTTACGAACGTTTGCACGAGATCACTTTTCATCGATAATAATTTGTTTATAACGTTCATTGAAGAAAATTTTTTCTTAAATTCTGGCGCTCTCACATTTTTTCTCTTGGACGAATTTAATTTTCTTCGCAAATCTTTAATTTTCAAGCTCAACTTTTTACATTTAGGAGTCAATATTATATTTCCACTTGGCATGTTGATTATTCGATCACTAACAATTGATTCTACATCCGAAGAACTTATTTCTCCTGCTGCAGGTTCTTGAATTGTCGTTTTGTTTGTTATTAATTCCAAATCTTCACTTGAACCTTTCGTCTTTGATGTTGATGCGCACAAATCTGCTGCAGTGGATTTTCGATAAATCTTTGTAGGTGGTTGAAATTCTAATTCATCATCAGAATCATTTGCAACTGGTGGAGTCCATTATTTGTTGAATGTTTGTATTTTCTTTTCTGAAACAAAACTTATTTTTAACAAGTTGGAGCGGTACCTTCTCAGATTTTAAAACTTTCGAGTAGGTATTCAAACATGTTCATCAAATAAAAATGAGTCCCTATTTTCTGGTCACGGCATAATTCGAGAACGATTAGCCATTTCATAGAAATATATTTTGTAAATACGAAGAAAAAGCGGTTGTTTTATCTATAAGATGTAATTTATAAAATAGTAATACATAAATACATAATTAACTAAAGATCCTAGCAGTCGAGGTACAATCATTTTAATACAAAAAAAAATTAGATAATATATATGAATAAAATTAATTAAGTTTAATAATTTATGAATGTACAATAACATACATTTTTAAATTTTCGAATATAAATCGGTTTCTGTTGTCAGTGAAGATACTTTTATATTTAGAAAAGCTTTCCACATCACAGGAGGTAAGTGGAGCATGCTTAAATTTTTTTAGCTCTGTTAGAGTGTAGTGTTTAAGTTCATCTGCAATTTCACATTCACATGTTAAAGCACTGTTAATTAAATTATATCCAGGATTTTTGCTAAAATAGATTTACATTTTTGTTGAATAGTTGAGACTTTTTGTCCTTGCATTCTATTTAAACAAACGTCTATCTCCTTCACTATCTTTCTTAGAAAAAGATTTGGGTAGGTATTTAAGTTAGTACAAACAATAAAACTGGTAAACTTATTTACATAAACTCTAGCAAATAACCGAATGCAGGCCTGCTGAGGTGATTCGTAAAACCATAACAACAAAGTGCTGTTCCATTGAGTAAAAAATCAATGGCTATTCTCTAACAGGTTGTATTTTACTATTTAGCATCAATTGTCAAAGGTATAGTGCGTTTCACGAATAATTAGACCTCTCTAATATGGCTGCCATTCCGTTATGAACAACATCCAATTATAAAATAACTAAAATGCTATAAGTGTAACATTGTAATGAAAGGGATATTTCAGTTGGCTACTCTGAACCGCATTTTCCATCCTTTCCTACAACATTATAACCGCATAATAACAAATACGACCTTCAAACGTCTTAAAATATTATTTTCTAACTCTGTAGCGTATCACGCGGAGAGGTAACTTAGGTTAGTAAAATTGAAAATTTTTCAATTAAATTAATTATTGTAAGAAATAAACATCGTTAAAATAAAAGAATGTTCCAAATAAATATCATTATTGTTAAGAATTTCTGAAAATTTACATTACTAATTCGTAATTAATGTTGAAACTGCAAATTACTTAATAAGCATAATGTGGTTTAGAAATCATTAATGACCACTTGCTTTGCTTATAAATGTGGAATCAAATTCCATTTACCATTATACTGTAAACAATAATTTGTAACCGACAGAAGCACAAGCAATAATTGTAAATGCATATAACTTCTTTTCAAGTAAGAAACATAAAACATACTTGTTCATTTTTTACAATTTGTATTAAAATAGTTAATAATAATAATACTAGGTGAGCGTGGTGATGGCGAATTTATTAATAATAAATTTATTCAAATAAGTTTTTACTTTTTTTATATGACAAAAGGTACTACGCCAGTGAGTGCTCCCGCGCTTTATTTGGTGACAAATTTAAATGACGACCATATTGCAGAGGTCTAATTACTCGTGAAATGCACTTTACAATTTGGGTTTCCAACAAATGCTTTTAAAATATTTTCTTGAAAATTATCCTTTCTAAATAGCTAATAATAATAAAACGCTTACTTAGTGACCATTGGGGTATTGACATTGTTTGTTGAATTTCCAAAATACTGGCTGGTTTTGGCTTTGTAAAGATTTTTTCTGGAACTATTAAGCCTTAGGCCAGGTTATTTAAAAACTGAAATGTATCTAACAAATATTTAGTAAAGTAAAAAATTATATCAACTACATAGATTCTAATATGATGAAAAAAAATTATATAAAATATGCATTAAACTGTAATATTGCAGAAATATTCATGCATTTATAAAGCCTTACAAACATGCATTTATATGCGCTTTCAAATTTACATGTATGAACCACATACATACAAAACGTGTATAAATCTGACTTTGCTTATGTTTACTACATCTAAGAAAAACACGTAAATGCATACAAATCCTATCCCTAATCATAACTTTGTTTTAAATGTTTGGAAACGTTAGAAATATACAAAATCTTAAAGTGAGCATAGAATTATTGTTTACAAATTTATCTTCAGTATTTTATACAATCAATTAAAAGTTTCTGGTGCAAATAACAAATTATATTAAAATATTATAAAAGGCAAAAAAACGATAAACATACACAGACAATTTTATAAAATTAATTTCTGTTTTGCAGATTTGAAGCTTTAGGTTGCAGCAAAGTATGTATTTACAAATTTGATAAGAATCGGAATAAATAAATTGCGGTAATATTTTATATATATTTATGTACTTATCGTTATCAAATTTTGTTGGTGTCGCTGATTTTCTTTTCCTTCCTATCAACAAATCACTTTCCGAAAAATGTTCTTCGCAAACAACCCGGATTTCCAATTGCGTTTGTTCTATATTTAATAATTTTACGTTGCCATAATTTTTCACCCCACTCTTTTGATCGAAGTTCGTCTTTTGGAAATCGAAAAAATGTTTTTTTCGCATTTTTTTGGACAGTCTCGCATTTATTATAGCTACATTTATGCCCTGTGGATGGCATAATGAAAAACTAAACCACTAATGGGTCACTGCCGTCACAGTCTATTGAAACGCGGTATCGCGGTTACGAGATAACACACCGATGCTATACGCACGAACGTTGGAGACCAACTAAAATTCTCAGCCCAAAAAACTTCACATGATACTCACGCCGTCTAGATGTCGGCGCAATTTTCTATCGACAAAACTCCCGGTAAGCTTGCGTCTCTTTACTACTCATTACTCAATGGCTTTACATAATGGATTTGTACTTAAATTCCGCGTGTATGAAGGTTCATCATGAATATGGCGGGACTGGGCATACAACCAAAGAAATTCTGCACTTTTGAAGAAAAGTTAGGTCAAGAACACGCGGTATATCCCTTCAACTGCTGAAATAGTGTTGGCAACAACCAACTTTCATTTCAATAATACCGGTTTGATTTAATTACGTCTTAGAAATTTTGGCAGATATTCTCAAAACACCGTGTATATTTATAACCAAACGTGAAATCACGCATCTATATTATTTTACATACAAAGACTGTCTTATCGGAATTACTTCTATCAAAGAGGACTTTAGATTTATAAACAAGCTTAAACACACTAAGTTGTTGTTGAAAATCGACAAATGCCTTCCACAAAACAAAAATATCAAAATTGTTACAATCTACAATACACATATAAAACACAGCACAAACACATAAAACCCTGGGCTGAAAAGGAGAAGATGCCTAAACTGCCCGAAGATGCAGATCTAAAAAAACAAATTTGTGGGGGCAAATAAACAAGTTGACTTTCATTGTTAAATTAATTAATCAGCCTTTATTCAGAACTTAAATGGTCACTGTTCTGATGTTGCACAATCAATTAAAATACTTTTATCAAAATTGAAAACGACAGTCAACTGGTTTAATTAGGTAAGTACAATAAAGGTAGAAGGTACTTGAAATAGAATTAGGCTGTTTACAGTCTTCGCTATTAAGACAATTTAAGCTTTTTAGTTGCGTACAATCATTTAAAAGCGTTGGACGAAACAATGTAAGTAGAATAATTGTTATAAATGTAAAACTGCATTGTTTGCGGCACATAGCTTATGTATAAATCCAAGGCCCTTTTTGACAAAGAATTGAAAATAAAATGAAAGTCAACTTGTTTAATTAGGTAATTACGATAAAGGTGAAAGGTCTTTGAAATACAATTGGGCTACTTAGATTCTTTGCTAATAAAACAATGAAGTGTAATATCAAAATTGTAAATGAAAGCCAACTTATTTATTTGCCCCCAGGAATTTGTCCATTTTCTATAACGACTTAGTGTGTTAACGTTTGTTTATAAATCTAAGGCCCTTTTTTGACAGAGGTATTTCCGA
The DNA here is from genome assembly GCA_036346205.1 of Vesta saturnalis. Taxonomy (NCBI): domain Eukaryota; kingdom Metazoa; phylum Arthropoda; class Insecta; order Coleoptera; family Lampyridae; genus Vesta; species Vesta saturnalis. Next base: position 230,882 of record JARFJB010002547.1, read on the forward strand.
TAAAACAATCCGTGTATGTAAAATAATATAGAGGCGTGATTTCAAGTTTGGTTATAAATATACACGTTGTTTCAGATTAAGTCTATTATCAAAATTGAAAATGGAAGTCAACTTATTAATTAGGTAATTACAATAAAGGTAAAAGGTCATGGAAATATAATTAGGCTATTTACATTCTTTGCTATTAAAACAATTTAAGATTTTCAGTTGTGTAGAGTCATTAAAAGTGTTGGACGTAACGATGTAATATAGAATCTTCTAACGAGTAGTAATCGAACCATGTCGTAAATTCGCAATTACAATAAACTTAGATATTATCATTTAATGTGTAAGTGTAAAGTATTTACTTAATAGTTTCAAAGAACACGCGACTTTTCAATATTATCTTAATTGCTTTGGTTTCGTTAGAAATGTTGAAGCTAGATTGAAGTCTTAAGTAGTTCATATTTTGTGCCTACATGCAAATATGTACTAGTGGCAACATCGGTAAAGTTATGTCTCTCACACACTCATATAATGCTTATTGGGTTTCTTTCTAGCTTATTATAAGTCAGATCCGCAACAACGTTTTTCCATAGGTACCTTGATAAAAATCAAAAACAGCTCCTCTCCGCTGCTGAATTTCTCCCAAAAATTATGTATACTGTTTATTCCACTCTGATAGTTTATTGTTCCGAAATCTTTAGATCACTTCTCAGTTCTACTAAATAAGGTTTCTAAAACCAAAATTTATGATCTTGTCATGTATATTCTAATTTTTACCTTCTATAGTCAGGGGCGGTGTTTGAAATAAACAAAAAACTATTTAGCACGTCTAATAAAGGCAATGCATTTATTATTAAGTTCCTAAAGAAACAGATGAAATTCTAGAACTATTTCAATACTAAAATTGGAATGATCATATTTGCATTAATTTCCAGGCAACAACTCAACCAATTATCAAAATTAGAAATTTATTCGTTCAAAATTTATGGTCGCTTTATTTTGTAAAGCGTGAAGCCACATCTAAAGTATTGTTTGGATTACTTTATAGAAAAACTTTATAAGCAGCCATGTTAATTATTGGTTATTCATTCGGATTTTGAACAATATTAATAGATAAATAATAAAATATAAGTGTTGAATAAATTGTAATGCAATCTATAACTGTAACGTATATTGCAAATTAAAGAGAGATAATGGGTAATAAAAATATACATGATTATGTAAACATTTCCAAGGTTCTATCTTATGCTTTCATCTTATCTCACTTAGCCAGCAGCAATTGCTAGTCAATTCTAAGAACTCGGATAGCAAGCTTATTTATTGCTTACCTGAATAATTTGCTTTGGTGATTTAACCTTGACACAAACTGTTCCTTTTTTAAATCTTAGGCCGTCTCACTCCAACTTATCCATAGCTATATACATATAAACCAACAGTACAATATAAACAAATGCATCTAATAAATGTTTTAATTTTGCTGAGGTTAAATAATTACATATGTATGAATCGAAAAGTAAGAATTAGAAAAGCATATAAACCTTGATATGAATCAAACTGCAAAAGGATCACAAAAATCACCCATTAGCTACAGATTTCGAAAATGATTGCCGTATGTACAACCTTAACGAAACGCATAAAATATAGAAACCCATCGAATGACGATGAATGCGTAGCTTTCAAATACCTATTCGATGTTCGGAAAGGGTGGATAATTAAAAGATAATGTGAAATATTATGTGTTTATAGCACAAATAATATGAAAAAATAGATCTCGATTTATTCGAATTTCTGCTCATTAAAGAGCTAACGTTAAAAAAATCGTAGACAAACCACTGTTTAAATTTAAGAATCAAATTATTTTAGTTTAGATTCTATTTTAATTATTTCAATATTTATTTTATTATACAGGGCGTTAATTATTAAATTAAAAGTTATAAATCTTCAAGTGGTGAAAATCTTGTTTTTATAAAATTTTTTCTTGGGAAAAAAATGCAAACAGCGCTTTGTCTGTCTGTTCCTGTAATTACTTCTAAATGATTTAAATAGAATAGTCCAGGAAATAAAGGTTTTATGTCGAAAGTAATTTGAATAAAGCTGGACTTTTCATATTTGACAAAAGTCCCCACGTTTCCCCCCTTGTGATCCCCCCCCTCCCTGTGCCCCGCCCCCAAAGTTCAATATTGGAAACTCGGAAACAAACGCTTCTTGTAGGAATACCAATAAACATAGCGACTTACAAATTGCGCGACTATATGTACAATCGTCGTGTGTACTACATTACATGGCTTCACCTTTTTCACTCTAAAACCAAAAGTCCACACATGCACAATTTTCTAGACAATAAAATTCATAACTAACAGGAATAGCCAACGCTAAATAAATGTGTTAATTTGAAAGTAATGCCACATCATTAGGTAAGCATAAAGGTCGAAAAATAATATCACTAATATAAATGCACGTCAAAAAGTATACCTATAGGGCCAAATATATTCTCATGTAGTAAATTGGATAGGTATATAGTTAATGAACACAGGTGAATATGCCATAAGTAATATGTATAATAATTATAGACGCATAACAGTGCCCGCGCGCATTGGTGCGGCGTGCGACCGGAGCTTTTTCCACCTTATTGTATCACTCCTAGATCAGGTAATTATGAACTAAAATGAGACTTGTATACCATTTCAAACCTAATTATACAAGCTTCAACGTTTGTGAAAGACATTTTCTCACATTATCGCTAGTTCTCTTGCAATAACACAAAATGATTAAAAATTATACATTTCTTTATCCTTAAGTAAAGTTTATTAAAAAACTATTGCTTTTTGAGTAAAGAGGTCAAAACATGAAATGTAGTGCATACGATTGTACATATAGTCACGTAATTTGCAAGTCGCCATCTTCATTCGTTTTGCTACAAGCAGCATTTGTTTCAGAGTCTGAATTGAGCTTTGGGGTGGGGTGGGGGCGCATGGGGAATCACAAGGGGGGGAAACGTGGGGACTTTTGTGAAAATACACCTGTTCGTAGGTTCTATAAACTGTGAAAAATCCACTTTTATTCCAATTACTTTCGACATTGGGCCATTTTTTCCTTCGTTGCCTGGGATAGATCAATCTATATCTCCTCATTCTTCGTCAGAAAATTAAATTATACCCAAAAATTTGTCAAAAGATGAGAGGCACAGTTGAAAATTTTACCAACTGTTATGTCACTCATGTTTACTAGATTTTATACCAAGTATTTTGAGAAGAGAAAGCAATGTTTTGATGTACCATATTGAAAATAGTTATTGATACACGGATTTCGCCGAGAAAAGTTTAGTATATTGTGATGGGCACACGTCAGATTTTATGATGTTTTATGGGACGCCATTTTGAATCTACCACATTAAATACCAATGTTTATGAAACTATTTCGTTAGGAAACAAGCGGTCATATGGTTATGATGTGCAAAGCCAAAATTTAATTTTAAGATTTTTTGTTATTGGACACCATATTGAATAACTTTATTTATAGTTGGAAAAGATTTAATTATGTTGTTATAAATAAAAACAGAGTTTTGTTTTTACCTTCGAATCTACATATACATATGGAGGTGTAGAATCGACATTCTTTTCAGTATAACTACATCGACTTATTACCTAATTTTACGACGTTTGATAAAGTTTCAACTAGATCGGGCGGGTGGGCCGGGGGTGGGGTGGTGGTCTTTGGAAGGTGAGTAGGTGCGTGCATGCGTGTGTGTGGATGTATGTTAATACCCACGACAGCTCCAAAACGATAAAATGCACGGGCTTGAAATTTTGTATTTAAAATTGATTTCATTTCTCCTGGACCTAATTAGATTTTGGAAAAAATCAACCGGCTGAAATGGGAGTTTATTTGGTTTATTTCGTATATATATATAAAAATAACGGCATATAGACCTTATTTTATTAATCAATTATGTTCAACGTAATTCTTGATACGATACGTAACATGGCCGCATTAACGTTTCTAAGATGGAATTTAACAGCCAGTTTAAATTTTTTCAATATCTGAATAACAATCAATTATAGGAAAATGTGTAAACATATATTTTAAAGATAATTTAATTTTACACACTTCATAGTTTCTTAATGCTAAAATAAAGTGTTACTAATGAATGTTACCACCTTCCTTATTTATAAAAAGCTGTACTTATATTGTTTAATAAGCTAGTTGCGTTGACCAGCATAGCTTCGGTCGGAGACTGGGAAAGGTTCGCAGAATTTAAGACAACTTCCAGATCGTAATAAAACACATTATTTATTCCTATAAGATACAATTCTAAATATATTACTTAAACCTATTTCTATTTCACTTATATCTAATAATACAACACCAAATAAGCAGAACTTATTTATGTACATCAAATATGGGTTCACCCAGGTGGCCTTTATCAGGATGGTTGTAACAACTCTTTTTTGTGTTGTATAGAATATACCTCAATTTAAGATCTTTCCTTCATTTAGTTCTAAATACAAGAAAATTTTAATTATTGAAATATTGGTATGAGGTAGGCAACTTAATTTGCATATCTTTATAGTGCCTATTTTTGTAGAGATTTAAATTCCCATAAACTGTTTTCTAGTCATTGGGTTGCGCAATGCATCGTGACTTAATTCTATAAGCAACGCGTCTGCGTTAAGTTAATCTGCTGATATCTTGTACACATGACCTCATCATCGACTTCGAAATCCTCCATTTTCACTTCCTGTTTAATGTCGAAGCATGAAGCTGCTTCTTTTTGATTTTATTTAAATTTATGTGAAAAACGCCATCAATTTGGTGGTAAGAGATATTTTTATTTTTATTTACATAAAATTTAAAGCATTTTGTTCTTTTTAGGCGTTTTTTTCTTTACGTTTCAATAACGTTTTTACTTTAATTACACGTATATCATTACTTCAATTTACAACGTAATTGCATCTTGAGTACGCATTTGAATTTATTGTTGCGTACATTTTTCGTTTTATGATCGCAATTTTTTTTGTGAATGGATACTTCCAAATAATGCAATAAGAAGTGGATTTAAAAATTTTAAGAAGAAATTATACGGATTTTTTTAAATGATAATTCAGTTTGGGGTGTGGCTGATAACATTATGTCAAGATTGCACCATGATGACGCAAGAATGACTTCATCCTGTTAACCTCTCCGTATTCATATTTAGATACCAGTGGTTGTCATAAAGAAAGTTTGTGTACAAAATTTATAAGGTATTTATGTAGTGATTTATTTAGTAATTTAAGACCTTCATTATTTCATCATTACATTTAATTCAATAAACATAGTCTGTATATTGTTATTTTTACATTTTGTCAAGTCGGTTTAATTGTCCCGATAATTTAAAAAGACAATTTGGCGCCGAGATAACTTCATTTTTTACATTCTTTATTATTAATGGTAAGTGGTAATTAAGCAAATCATTTTAGTGAACCAACCCTATTAATCTACCGATGAGCCAAAGGCACAATTATAAGTGGTGTAAGGTTAGTATTTTTTGGATAACTTACTTTATTATTATTTCAAAATTTTGTACACTACACCTACGTTACACACATTATTTTTTATTACATGGTCAGGGTGTAACGGGGGGAGTTTCGTCGTCGGTGACATCGTAGCACATTTGTAATTCTGGTAGACGCTCGAGGAATGATATCGAATCGCTTACGCCGTCGTATTTTACTCCACATTTGAAAATTCAATCGCATATGTCTGCCTTTTATATTTGTAGCTGTTGGATCGTTGATTGGTAGATAAGTGGGTGTAGATTGATCTGCAGGTGCCGTCATTATTTCACTGGGAATTGGAATTTGTCCTTTTCCTATTCGTAGGTATTTAACTACTAGTGCTTTAAGGGTGGCGGCGATTCCTTCTGTACCTGATCGGTACTTACGAGCTTCCCTTTTCAGCTTTCGTTTCTTTAATTCATAGATCCATCCGACTCGGATATCACTTTCTTCTGAGGTAGTCGTCGTTTCTCGTTGTGTTTATTTGTGAGTGACTGGAAATATTAATCACTGAAAGAAATCGGTTATTATGCTTGACTGGATGCTGAATCTATAACATAATTATTAACTCGGTTGTTTGTCAGGATCTTATTCGATAGTTGTCAATTACAAAAAAAAAATTTAAACTGAATTTGTCGAGCCCCCACGTTTAGATACCAAAGGACCCACATTCCTTATGAAAAATGGCTTTCGGACAATTTTTCTGAAATTTTGATATGATGCAGTTCTCAGGGTCCCGATTAAAAGTTATCATGGGCACAACCTAATTCTATGACCAGTTTTTGAATTATCATACGTCAAAGCTGTCGCTTTTCGGAATTTTGAGGCATATATATTTTTTAATATTCTGTTTATATTTCCTTTATTACTACATATAACTTAAAAGTTTTTGTTTTGAGTTTTAGGTATTAGGGTGTTTTCTTGAAACGTGATACAAAAGTGTCTACAGGGTCTTACATAAAACAGTGGCGGTAGAGAATTATAATTTTATAGGAAATCGTAAATAACTAATTCGATCAATTGTGTGCATTGAAAAAGTAACGGCTGGATTTCGCTTAATTTTCAATATGTTATTCTTAAAATCAAGTCGAAGAATTTCTGCTACAATTTCAGGTCGAAAATGTGATACCGGGTGTTGTGTCGCACAGCCCGGGTGTCTTAGCGATATACTATATGACTAGAGCTAGGTATACTACTTGAGAATCTTGAGATACTACTTTTCCTGTTCCATTGAGGAGGAAAGTATACTGAAAAGTGGTAAAATAGTTACTTGCCTAGCAATTGCGGGAAGTGGTGCTCTCCTGCACGCGATGGCCGTAAAGGGTATAAGCAAAGTAAAATTGAAGTCGATGAATATTAAAAGCAGTAGGTGCGGTTTTCACAACTTTTACAAAATGTGTTAATTTCGTATTTATTAAGACCTGTAATGCAAAAGATTATATTTTATTTTAGATGCAATTTAGTCTTATTAATTTGAGAAATTAAATTTGGACTTCTACGTTATAGTAATCCGTATAAACTAAAGGGAATTTAATTTCTCCTCCAGGAAGCGGATTTTAAAACTTTACGCGATTAATTATTATCACTTCACAGAATGCATACAGTAACGGGAGTAATTTAGAAAAATTAAATCAGGATTTATACTTGACAGAAATTTGATTTAATTTTTAAAGAATTTATTTATTCTTTCAGGAAGCGGGTTGTAATACTTTATTAGGTATTATGGATACGAACACCAAGTGTTTGTCATTAATGACTGGTAAACAAGATTGATAAAGGTTTTAACAGGATAATGTGGTGGAAATGGAAATTTATGAAGATTATTATGCTATTAACCATCTGCAGGTTTTACTAGGTTTCCAGTTCGGTCGTGTATGTGTTAGGTACTTTTGGGTTAGGAAAGGATTAACTAATCAAACGGGCCTACGTTCCATTGGTTAATTAGAAGGACGCTAGTCTGAACAGGCGTACGTCTTCCAGGCAAGCAAAAGTAGGAAAATACCTTCACAAGCACACGCCTTGTGTGTAATTTCCTGAGGAAATCTCAGTACTTTTCAGGCATACGTCTAAAAGCAAAGAGGGGGATTTTGTGCAATGTATGCTTGTTTACGCTGAACATACGACCGAGTAAATGTTAGTGTACAGGTATTTCGGTATTTTGCAGACGGGATCGATTAATAATCTGCCAAGGCAAAAAAATACCTTTATAACGGAAAATTGGTCGGGTAAATATGATAGAAAATGTATGACTTACCCCACAATGTGTCGGCCAGTAGAAGTAACGGTTTCTGATTCCAACTAGGTCGGAACAGAAATGAAGAACGAAGGAAGGAGGACTTCGGCAAAGAAGTAAGTAAGATGTTTACTTCAGGACAGAAGTAAAAAGATAATTCGCTATCAAGTAGTCGACGAGAACTTCAGGAGACAAGTAAGTCCGCGAGGGCTCCGTTTTTTCTTGTTAGTATACTCATGCTTATGGTTAATACTTTCTTATTTTACCTTATGTAGATCTTGTTCGTAGACTGCTTAGGAGTCCTCTTCTTCAACCCTGGTCATTCTTTTCATGTTGGTGTTGCGCCGTTTTGTGTAATGTATTTTGTGTGTTATGGGTGGTATGTTTGTGTGTTGTATTATGAGGTCGTTAGGGTACATGAATGGTAACCTGTGTGTGCGGCTGAGTATTTGGCGTTCACATAAAGCGATAGAGGAGATGTGGTTATGGTTTATGTTAGTGTACATGGTTGCTCGGAAATCCATAACAGGGCGTGTTCTTGTTTTGTAGGTGTGAAGTAGTGTTTTGGGGTTGCATCCACTGAATTTTCTCCAGGGGGCTCCCAGTAGGTTTCCTCGGTTTCGTATCCTCTTAAGTGTTCATTATACTTCAGTAGGTGACTTCGTGCTGGAGTGGGAGTCTTTCGTGGTTTAGGGTAAGGGAAACATTACAGTTAGCTAGATTTAGATATTTATCTTCAAGGTATTTACTATGTCGGAAGAGGATTGGTCGAGTTTTGGTGGGATTGACGAACAATCTCCACTCTTCGGGTCTCTTTGGATATGAGACGAGAGGCCGTTCCGCTGCTCCGATTCGTCTCCCAGAAGGCAGTGCCATCCGCAAACTGCGCAACGATTACTCCGGGTTATGTGATTCCGGAAATGTCTGAAGCGAAAGGAGTGTAGAGGATCGCGGCTAAGTCAGAAGCTTGCGATATTGCTACTGTAGGTTGAGACTGATCGGAGAAGGCGTTGACTACTTTGACTCGAACTGACCGATTAGTTAGGTACGAGAGTAGTAGTTTGGAGAAGAGGTCGATTATGATGAGGTTGCGGATCTCGTATAGGAGACCGGCGTGCCAGACCTTGTCAAATGCTTGCTTAATGTCCAGAAACACAGTCAGATTGCATTGCTAGTGATTGGATGCTCTGGTGGTCTGTAAGCAGCTTCAACAAGGAATCCTGACACGTTATGTTCGAACAGAGACTGTTAGGAAGGAGTTTATTAAATTCAAGGTGGTCTCTGAGTCGCCTGCCTAGAATGTGCTCAAAGTATTTTCCGAGGTAACTCAGGAGGGAAATGAATCTGTAGGACGAGAGTGTGGTATGTCAGAGTGAGGTTTGGCTACGATGACGGTGGAGGCTGATTTCCAGTTGGGAAGGCGGGAAGTGGAATAGGGTTAGGAATTTGTTACAATTGTCGGAGAGTAATCGAAGAGCTATGTTGTGCAGAGTAGGAGAATTTTACGATTTAGGCCGTCAAGACCTGGGACTGAATTTCGCTCTTGCTTAAAATAAGCGTTGAGCTGGTTGGGAATGATGGGGGCATAGAAGGGATTCTCGTTATCCAGTTGGATTTCAGGAAGGTTAAGGGTACGTAATCCTTCCAGCCGACTCTATAGGAGTTCCTTGAACTGGGTGTCGAATTGAGGATCTCCTGGGTATCGGAAAATGGATTGAAGACCGAAGAAATCGGCCGTTCCTTGGTCGAAAGAGATTAGGTTGCTCTATGGGTCGGTCAAGTGGGATTTAGGGTTTACTTTCCTTCTGATCACTCTATCAAACTATTGCCAGAAGAGTTTCCCGTTTCTGCAGTCTAACTGGGAGGTCGGTTTGGTCTATGAGTCTTCGGCGTGTTCCTTTGCTTCTCGCCTGATTAAGTTGTTAAGGCGATTGTATTCAGTTTTGAGAGACGTATCCTTCGAGCGTAAAAATTGACGATAGATTCGTCTTTACGAAGTATGTAGGCTATATGTTAGCGATTCACAAAAGCGGCAACTGTAACAGAGCTGATGATAGCCTGATACAGTTGCCATTGCTTCTGAAGTCACCGAATTGGGTGTGACAGGCATTAAGATCACTTAAGATGACCGCGTTAGTAAGGCTGGAGGCGTAAATTAAGAGGACATCGGATAGCGTATTGTGACCGTGCAGGTTGTCGTAGGAAAGGAAAACAATCGGGATGTAGCTGTACAGGAAGTTGAAGGGGGTAGACGGGAAGCAATTTTTAATGAGTAATAAGTTTGATGTGTTAAAGTTAGGTGTGCATCTGTTTGTGAGCTTTGTTTCAGTGATGAAGAGAATGTGTATATTGTGTTCGTGTAAAAGGTTTTTAAGTAAGGAGTGTTTCCGACGAGCGCCTCTGCCATTAATTGCTGCTAGGATATCCATTGTGGAGGGATTTAAAGATTTGGTAGTCGTATTACGAAGACTGCCGCGCGGTCCGCGTGCCGAATATGCAGACGCCGGTACTCCGTTGGAAGTAGGATTGGGATAGCGAGTCTAGGACACGAATGTTCCTATATCGTCGGTCGGGCTCTGTGGCGGGTATGGGTTTGAGGTGTGCGTTGTCTTCCGTGTCGGACTTCAGAATACAGGATGGATTTGAGACTTGCCATCTTCGACGGGAAACTGGAAGGGTCCCGCCGCTACTGGCACTTAAGGGAGTAGGAAGAGTGTGCTTCCTTGCAATTGTTACACCTTACAGTAGCGGAGGAGTTGCAGGAAGGAGATCTGTGACTTTCACCACAGTTAGAGCAACGGATGAAGCAGGTAGGACACTCCTCAGGGTATTCTCCACCTGCGTGCAGGTAGAGCAATACTTGGGAGAGGTTGTGCGAGGAGGTACTCGAGGGTAATGATGCGGACCAGGGATATGGCTATGTTGGTGGCTTTGAAGGTGATCCGAATGACCTTGCTCGCATGTGGCAGATTGATCGCACCCCGGATCTCTTCGGTTAGGATATCCTTAAGTGTAGGTTTTCTGGAAGTGGTGGAGTTTGTAGAGATGTAGGAATGTGTTGAAGTGGTGTAAATGGAGAAGGCGCTAGAATGTGAACGGGAACGTCGATCCTAGTGTTGGCGGTGCCCTGGGTTCTTCTTTTGCTCTTGTTCGCTTTGCTGTCTTGTGTCCTGCGGCTCCTGCTTGCTATAGGCTGTGGCTCTTCTTCTTGACGACATATTTTTCCGATTATGTGCATACAGGCATTGACAGATCTAACTTCGAAGCGGCGGAGATCACGATTCCCGGACCATTGAGCGTGAAACGATACGTTCTCTTTTTGAAATTAATAGCATTTTTGATACAACATCAACGGATAAATGAAATAATTAATTTAGGGATTTTTGTAAGGATTTTTGGATCTTTATAAGAATATAAGCTTGTTTCAAATTTTGCATGCTACTCAGATACATAATTCAGCTTGTCTTTCAAAATCTTTTTCATGAAGTGCTTGGATTAATTTGCCAGAATAACGGTAAGAGTTGAGGGCCTAGAAGCTCCACTTTTACAGGTAAAAATGTTGTTATCAAGAAGGCCACGCCGTAGAACGTGTTTGAGGTAATTTTCTTGGAAATTAGAGTTGAGACTGATGTTTCAATGTCACAGTCCAATTCGGTTAGATTGCAGACTGAGTTCGTATTGTACAGTACATAGTTACGAATAAAAAGGATTTCGATTTGACGCCATTGTTTGGCAGAAGTGTTTGGGGGTTAGAGCAACTTCACCGTTACAAACCTAACACATATCTATGGCGTAAATTACGCAAGCTAGTGTTGGAGACTAAATAGCCAGCTAATATCCAATACTGAATAACTTACTGAATAATAGCTGCTTTTGCAGACACCTTGAAAGTGTAGTGGTACGAAACTAACGGGGGAAAAATAGTTCGTAATGCTTTAGCACTCCGTAAAATTTTATATTAGCTAATCCTATCCCTTACACAGGTTGTTATTGTTTTGTTTAATTGCAACAGAATCAGGACGCCAGCTTGAGTGATATATGACATAAAACAGGTGATGCACATATAAAAATGCGCGTACTTTCCCTATATGTAGTGTACTTAATTTTGGCTACTTACAAATGTTTTAGTCCTATTTTACGCAAGGTGAAGTGATTTCCATTACTTCACTTTGAACTAATGAAATCACAAGAAAGCAATTCACCAAAATCACTGACAAGTGCAAAATTAACCTCAAATTTCACCTTAGATTTCACACTAAAGCTTTTCAAATTACATTATTACAAGTTTTATAGATCATCATCAATATTTGTAAGTAAAACGAATTAATGAAAGGAAACGTATACAAAATGTTAGGTTGTAAGTATCAAATGTTAAGTTATGGCTGAACTAATCTAGCTCAAGATAATTCATTTCAAAATCACTTAACTTGCAAAAAGAACTAGGCATTTATTACTGATGTGATAAAATCAGATCGGCCGAAGGATAAATCGAAAGCACCTATGATTCTGTGGAGATCATAATGTTGACAAACTCATTGTGCAATCCGATTTAATATTAGAGAGAACTAGCTGTTTATGTTACTTAATTCACTTAACGATTATTACAGTTAAAAATGGGAGAATGACACTGTCATTAAAAACCATGTTTTGAATAATCCTCCATTTAGAAAGGTTCATTGATCCTAAACTAAATTTCTCTCGACTTTCTTGTTGATAATGTTATATAGTTAAGGTTGGTAGTAATTTGTTTATTTTGAGTCGTTTGGCACATAACATAACAATGTAAGTTTAAAAAAAAGCGTATTTTGTTTTATGTCACCAGCCACCTATCTTGATTCTTATTTGGGGACATTTTGCTTTAGAGTATTGCAATTAACCTTAGTAGGGTACCTTTAGATGTCAGTGTGGGGAAAATTCCAACTTAATAGCATGTACCGTTTTCGAGATATGTGATGAGATGAGATAGATATTATCAACTCTCTTGACGACAGTGCGGAGGAAAATTCGTTTAGTGTTTGAAATTAGCATTATTATTGCGAGACAGTATATGGGAGTAGGTATTATCAACCCTTTAGACGGCAGTGCGGGAGAAAATTGGTTTAAGTTTTTAAAACTAGCATTATTAGCAACATTACCCTGAAAGTTAATAGTATTAACCGTTTCCGAGACATATAGGGCTGGATATCATCAACCCTTTCCGATAACGGTGTTAATCTAGGCCAATAATTAGTAATTAAAATATTTTCATTTTTAAGTTTTGCTCTGCACTTGGAATCAATTTAATTTAAAATGCCCTCCACTGGAACTGGTTGTAACTCACCGATATGCGCGAGGGCCTACGGCAATCTCTATTTCATAGCTTACACATTCATCTATACATCGTCCTACATCTAAAATAAATAAGAACGGGTTAGTTTGAACAACTAAAGCCGTGAGCAGCCGTTTCTTAGTTGCGGAATTAAGTTGTGATGGGGGATTTTCTCAACATCAATTGGATACGTTTCGGTTAAACGCCGATATTATTAATAAAATTAAACTGAAGTTTATCGTGTCACGTTTGTTCACGCATTCTCAACGTAATAATTGTGTTTGCGAGATAGTGTATTGGCAATTAGAATATTAGAATGATTCAGTACGATTTGACTACCTTGTAATAGCTAAACAGTAAACTCTTGCAGGATATTCACCAAGTTTTCTGACATACCATTGAATAGCTTTTAATCTACATTTAAGTACCTTCTTACGCTGTCACATAGTAATCATTTAATTTAATCTCTGGTAGAAACATCTAAAAGGTGTTGAATATTTGTAGTTCAAAGTTCTTTTACATGATCTCTTCGCGGATTAAAAGCAAAACGGTGGTGATTATTCATAGATATATGTTTGTTTTTCACGACCACTTTATTATTATGGAAAACTTACATTAAAATCATAAAAAAAGGATGAATTCGCGCTTTTGGTTTTTACTAAAACGGAAACGATAATATACTATATATATATATATATATATATATATATATACAAACAAAACAATAGAACGTCTTATATAGGTTCAACTAAAGCTCTTGCTATATGTTACGACCGAATCGATTCTCTCCCCAAGACTACTAAAAAAAAAGATTTATTTGTAAAGATCATTTTAAAAAGAGATACTTTCTAAAGACCAAACTGATTTCAGCATGTAAGAAGGCATGTAAGCAGCTCAACAGGCTGACTCTCAGTCTGGGTCTTCTATAGCACAAATGGAAGTAGAAGGAATTCATTTCATTACACCAGATAAAGAAAGTCTCAATTGGGGTATTGAAGTTGCCAGAACGTTAACCTAGCGAAAAGTGAACCTTAAAAGGCAATTATTTTATCGAAAAAGAAGTTGGAGAAGGCGAAATACAAATTAAAATTAAAGATTTACAGCACCAATAAATCTTGATACTTTACTTCCCAAGGGCAATAATGAGAACGCAATTATACCTTAAAGTACGAACTCTTTGGCTTTCCGACGAAAAGAAATGGCTTTATCATTGATAATGATAAAGCCATTTCTTTTCGTGGAATTTGTAATATAATGATTCGTTATATTACAAATTTCCTTCTGCATGTAAATTTATGAGAAGCGAACATACAATCGTTGGATGAGCTGTATAGATTATCAGTTCATAACAAAAAACTTTGTAAGTATCTCAAATTCAAATTTAATACATTGGATAAGCAAGCAAAATAGTGTATTTTGGCATGTGATGAAATGACAATTAAACAGTGTTTGGAGTATAGTACCAAAAGAGATGCCATTCAAGGTTATTGTTACGGTAAAAATGCCCACTAGGACAAGGTGACAGATAAACCTGGTTTTTGCACGGCTAGCTCGGCGTGCGGGTGAGGGTCTATCGGGAAAAGCAGTTTCTCCTCCGTAGGATACGCCATCTACCAAGATCGAAATCGGGAAATGTCGCAATAGGTTCCGGTAGGCGCCAGGATATTCCAAACGAACACACCAGGGTGTTTTAAAACGAGAAATAAACGACGGTACGTAGTGGTCCGAATACCCAACTTACCCCACTTACCAAACCGTAACGCTCGTAGATCCAGGTGTACGCAATGCTGCTTCACCTGAAAGGCTTCAAAATCTGCACCTTAATCTGATAAACTTACCACCGTGCAGCAATATTTAAATTCAATACTCAATACAAATCACTAAGGTTCCCACTACGTTAATTTACTAATCTTCCTTAAACAAATCAAAATAACACATACCAAACTGACTTCAATTCGGTTACAAAATTTTTCTAAACTGGTAAGCTACGTTACGTTAACTTAATCCTTGTAACAAAACAAAACAAAAAAACTCCAAACTTCTCTCATTAAAACTCGGCGACGCTTCCTATTTAAGCAAGGCTTAATATTAAAATAATTACTCCAAAATAGCAACTAAGATAAGCATCTATTCACTCAAAATGAAACAATTAAAATTTAAACAGCATGTCACTTTGAATAAAATGATAATCGTCTACTCTTAACCTTTTACCTCATTGAATTCTGGCCAGTAGCAAAACTATCTTAAGTTAAATAGCCTAAAAAGATTTGTATAAACCTGAATTACGTTCGTACGCAAATCTTACATAAAGAAATTAAGGTAAGATTGTATTTACCTCCATGCATAAAATATTAATAGTATCCTAAACACCTTAAATAGCTTCTAAATCGACAAAGGAAACTGTCCGCAAACGTTAACAAAATGACACAATAAATTCAACAATAATTACTTGCAACAGGTTCCTTCGTTAACACACATTGCATAAAATATTCCACATAAAACACAACCAAATTTTATTCTCATAGATCGCAAGACCAACAAACAGAATATAAATTTAATTACCTAGGTCACACAGGCAACTAGGAGATGATACTTGCTCCACGAAAGCGTCGTGTAAGGCTCGAGCGGGCCTACGGTCTTCGGTGTTACTCCTTGATGACGGCAATATCGACTCGCAGTAGATCGCTACCGCGTATTCAACTTGATTTTAAATTAGTTTACAAAATTCTCCAGAATTGACACCTATAATGTCTCGTAACTTAATGAAGCAGTAGTAACTAGACTAGATCACTTTAATAATTTCTTTTAACTCAAAGATGTTAAGGTTCGACTAAGAAAACATTCAGCAAATTGTTTTACACAACTTAAATTAGTAAGTTTAATTACAAACAAAACAATCTTAATCAGTTGGTGTGGTTGGGTGTTCGTTCACTACGTTCACTTAACTTTTAGGAAAGGGGTTCTCTAATTATATCTCGTTAATCACGAAACTCAATAGTCCCCGGGTTCGCACTACAAAAAAACACGAACCCAAATTTCTATCATAAACGCACTCGAAGATGCTGTTATTCTCCAATAAACTGAATTAATGAACGAACCCGGTTGAAATGTTACTTCACAAAAATATCCCAAGCTTGGTTTTATTCGACTAATCTTGCAAGTCTTCAACACTACTTAAAGAAATTTCACTACGAGCTCGCACAATTATGAAACCCCAAATTCCGCTAGTTCGAACGACTTTCCACACACACGACTCCACGTGTCAAAAGCTTAGGGCAGAGTCCTTTTCCTTTCAAACTCACTTTTCCGCCATATTAAAAAACGTTCCCTCCATACAAATTCAATTAAACAAACCAATCAACCATTTGAACTTAAAAATTTCCACCCCCCTAAATATACGATGGTAGCTCGACTGAAGGCGAAGAAACTGCTACATCTGCATTTCCCCTCGACACGACACAAATATGTTATTGCAAAAGTACAACCAATCGCCCACCCATAGTACTTATATGGATGAAAACCATCATTCCTACTCTCAAATTGGTCGTCTGCACGGATGCGACAGTACGGCACCAACGCGATAACAACACTTTTTTGTAATGAAACTATGTAACAAAATCAAACGAATTTATCTTAATAAAATCCCAAATATGATTCGGGCATTAACCTGAAAATTGTATTCAAAATCCCAAAAACTTCAGTGACGTTTATTATTGAAATTACGTAACTACACCCGAAAAAAAAATACGTAACTCCTATCTACAATGAGTAAAGATAATGCACAATTGCACATTCCTAAGATTCCTTTACATACAGCGTGAACTATTCAAGCAAAATCTTCATTATCTACAGTAAGCTCTTAAACTAAAATTGAAAAAAAAAGAAAAGATTCGGAATCTAACTAAATAGATAAAGACCTAACCAATACGTATACAGGGTGTTCAAAATACCCTGACATTATATGGAATTAGAGAAATTTGGACGTCGATTCACTTTAGTAAAACAACTTTTGGAAGTTATGATTAGAGGATTGTATAATCATGGAAACTACCACTTTCACTATAAAGATGTGAATGCAGATACACTAAAAAGTATATTTGTGTGAAACCGTCCGCAAAATATCATTTTGCACCTCACGAAGCGACCACAAAATGCAATTTTGCATCAGTTGCCATGGAAATCGGACGCAAAACAGATGCCCGTTGTCATGGGCAGCGGACACAAAATACCTTTCTGTCCGCTCAATTACTTCTAACAGTGTGACAGATAGCACTTTGTGCTGATTTTTCAGCAACTTTGTATATAAATAAATGTGGGAACATAACCTTAATCTTTTGTGCCGCATTCAACGAATTATACTTAACTGCAAAATGCAATTTAATAATTAATGTTGTTTGTTATTTGACGTTTCCGCGTTGCTCGGGAAATTTTATTCTGTCCCATATCGTAGCATACTGAAAATTTTAGTACTGATTGTGCATATAAATAACTTGAATTCAACTGTATATTCATATTTATTTAACGGTTGCACACAAAATTTAGTGTACGGCACTGACGCAAAATGCCTTTGACGGCCTCAAGATTGTCGGCTTCGCCCCCAAGCCGCATCATCCGTCAATTTTTCTATCGGTGTAGCATTTTGCGTTCTTGGCATACAAATAACTATTAAAAATATTTTAATTTAAAATGATACATCTTTTTTTAAAATATCGAATATTTCTAGTATAGTATTTAGTTGTTAATGGTAAAAAATATTACGCTTAGTTCGATGTCCCACATTTAATGAAAAATAACAGAAATGATTTATTGGATGGAGATTTTGTTTATAATGAGAAGCGAATATCTTTTAAAGACATAAAAGCTGTTTATGATATAGATAAACGAAGAAAATGGTCACATCTTTGACCAGACTCACAGATGCACATATGAACCCAAACGCATTTCAAAAAATGCTTGTGAAATTGGTTGTTCTAGTCTTGAGTAGTAGTGATGCTGCAGCTATTAGACCAGCAGTGGAAACCGGTGAACGTAGACCTATGACAACTGAATCAACTGCTTCATTCATTGAATCGATGAGCAACATTTTTTATGTATTAAATAGTCGAAATCTTTATAGAGTAATACATCAAAGACTGCTTTATGTGAGGATTCTCAGTATTTTACCATAGTGTAAAAGGCCGTTTCAGTCTCTCTCCAAAGGGAGGGCGGGATTCTTGGGCTTTCCAAGCTCCTTGAGTCACAGTCATCGATTCCCAACATACATTAAGTATGTATTCATGGTAGGATTAAGGACAGGTGCGGTCAGAACAGGATCACAAGGAAGGGAGTTAGGCTTCTGATGGGAAGATTACCAATATGGATAATATTTGTATCATTGTGGAAAATAGAAAAATTGACAAACATGGGAATATTCGATCAGTGTCCTGTTTTCTGGATTCCAATTAACCATAGAAAGTGTGAAAAAATATACATTCATTAAAAAGGAATAGCTAGTATATCCTTTCTTATTAACCTCGTTGCTTAAACTAGTAAATTTAAGAAAATGAATAACCCATATATGTATATATATATATATATATATATATAAATCTTGTTAGAAATTTTACAATTCAAGGTAATAACAAAAAACTAAACATAAAATTCAAATACGACACGTGCTATTTATTCGAGTACAAATCAAATGAGAGAGCGGCAATATATCCGAGCACCGGAAAATCTTACGATTGACTGACTATCATCCTCTTTTATTTCTAAATATATGTCAAAATTAGGTGTAGTCAACCGCAACACTTTCCTTGACCGGTAGCGGCCCTCATAAACCTACAAAGTCAGCATTTAGTTACAATATTTCTGACATATATATGAGGTTTTTTACCCATTAAAAGAAATCGTTGTATTTAACATCTAATTCGAACAAAAGGTAAACGTTTCCTAGAATTAATTAGTATTCAAACAATAAAAGTGCTTGTCCTCGTAAAAAGTGTAAAGGCAATAAAGCATCTGATTTCCAGGACACAGGAAATTAATTATTCTAGCTAATAGAAACTATATAATAACGAAAATACAATAATAGTTCTTGTCCTAGCAAAAATTGTTATATTGTTTATTTACTGTAAAGTCAATAAAACATCTGATTTCTAACACGGCCAACCTGACTCTGGCGACGTTCTCGGAGCTTCTCATTCACGTACCTAAACAGAGAGACCGTCAGTCGTATTGTGCATAGTGGAGACCTCAGCCAGCACTTGGCTGTACCACTACCAGGACAGAGACCATCAAGCATATCGTGCATAGTGGGCACCGCAGCGACCACTTGGCTCTACCACTACCGGGACAGAGACCATCAAGCATCAGAAAGCACCTTACCTACCTAACATCATCGTTCTCCTCCAGAAACTCTAGGATCTCTTTCATGTTGCACGTCAGAGACCACTGTGAGGGCCATGATCTTATCTGTTACTTGGCTGCTTTCGTAATTATACTGGTACCAACTTTCAAGACATTTCACCACCTCCTACGGACCTAAAAACTCATAATCGCTTTTACTGATATGCATCAGTGAATCACGGTGCATTAAAACAAAATTTCCTGGAGTAAAAATGTGCGAAATTTTTCCTTTTACGATTACTTCCTTCTACATTTGTTAGGAATAACTTTTGTGAAACTCGCAGCCTATCTATCTCTCGATTACGAACAGGCGTTAAATCTTCCGAAACCCCTAACAAAAGTTGAAGAGGGGTCATACCCGTAGACTTTTGGACAGTACTGTTTAATACCAGCTGTAGCTTCCATAAGCCACTCGGCCATTCTGACTTGGTGATAGTTTAGATCCTAAGTAGGTTACGAATTGTTCGCATGTGTCTTTCCACTAGTCCATTACCCCTATGGATATCTGGTGTAACGTAATGGTACTCTATTTTCCAGGCGTCTAGATATTTGGGAAACGTTGTATTTTTAAAGGATGTCCCAGAATCCATAATAAGTTTTTGGGAGATCCAAAGAGGGCCAGCACATTTTGTAGTTTCTCGCGAGCTTCAACAGTGGTAAATGACTTCATGGGGGTTAGAATGCGTCGATGATAACAAGAATGTGTTTGTAATTCTCGTTAGCCATGGGAAGAGGGCCAAAACAGTAGATATGCAAAGTGTGGAAGGGTTATTTTGGCTTTTCCACAGATTTTATGGTGCCTTCCAGTGGCCCTCTTCTTGTTTTCTTGATCGCAAACATTACACAATGTTTGATATAACATTTGATGAAGTTTCTCATACGTGGAAACCAAAAGTACTCAGAAATAGAAGCATACGTCTTTTTGGCGCCAATATGACGTTGCTCGTCATGAAATATACGAAGCAATCCTAACCGACTTTGTCTTGGGACATACCACTACAGGTTCACAGTACCGCCTTCCTTAGAACGCTTGTGATACAACATTCCGTCTCTTTCAGTATATTCATTAGAATCGACGTCACCCTCGGTGTGCCGTCAGAGTAGGTGTTGGACTTCTTCGTTCCCTTTTTCGTTCCAATCACGGTGTACTACTCTCCGAACTGTTCCAACAGGGTTCCTAGTTAAGTAATTTACATGGGGTAGGTTACTTCCTTTTCTCTACGATATTTCAAAATCAAAATCCTGCATGTACATCCATCATCGGCCACACGAGGTATCGGATCCTTCTTGTTAGCTGTAGCCTTAATGGCGTTGCAATCCGTAACTAATTTGAACTTAAGGCCCAACAAATAAGTGCGAAAGTGTTTTAATGCCTGTATAATTGCCAGCGTTTAAAGCTCATATGAGTGATACTTACTTTCAATGTCGGTTGTTCTTTTACTAAAATACGCTACTACCTTCGGTTGCGTTCCATGTAGTTGGATCAAAATAACTCCATACCCAATGCTACTTGCGTCGTTATGTAATTCGGTCGGCAGTTCTGGATTGTATACCGTAAGTAAGGGTCTGGATGTCAAATGACCTGTTTCGTACTGTCTTGCTTTTTCTTGCTCCACGCCCCATTTAAGCGAGGCATCCTGCTTTGTTAATCTCGTTATACATGCGGTTCTGCTGGCAAACTCGGGTGCAAACTTTCGGAACTATCCCGCTAGTCCCAGGAATTGCCTAACTTGTTTAACGGATGTGGGTATAAGCGAGTCGGTCAAGGCTTCAACTTTAGCTTTATCAGGCCTTATTCCTCTTCCTAAATACTCCACAGAAGGTTGCTGAAAACGGCACTTTTAAATGTTAAGCGAAAATCCATTCAAATCTAACGCTTCTAACACTTGTCTAGTGTATGCTAAGCCCTCTTCGGGCGTCAAAATAGGGATCAAGACATCGTCCAAATATACTAATGACACGGTATCCTTCAACTGACCCAGTGCAAGATTGATGGCTCTCTGGAATACAGCGGGTACATTGGCTAGGCCAAAAGGCATCCTCAGGTACTCAAAACGTCCGTCGGGAGTCACGAAAGCAGTTTTGCATATGGAATCCTCGTGGATGGGTATCTCATAAAATTCTGACGCCATATCCAAGGATGTGAAAAACCTTGCCTTCCCTAGTCGATCTAATTGATCTTTAATCAAAGGGAGAGGGAATCGGTCTTTAATAGTAACACGATTAAGTTCTCCAAAGTCCACACACATGCGATATGCACCAGATTTCTTTTTTACAAGAAGGGCCGGCTCGCAAAAGGAGATTCGATGGGCCGAATAATGTTATTTCCAAGCAAATCTTCAGTAATCTCACGCATAGCATTTCTTTCGCTGGCGAACAAACGGTGTGGAGGACGGTCGACAATAACGTCTTTTTCTAATCTAATTTTTAAACTGGCATTCCTCACTGTTCGCACTTTATTTCCACTGGTTATCAACCCTGTGAATTCACGAAGTACCCTGTGGAGCGCATCGTGATGTTCGAAGGATACATCGATGTCATATGGGTTGAAGGAAACACTGTCCGAAATTCGGTTTATTCCGAGCCACTCTCTTCGCCGAATTACGTACGAGCATTGGTGATTAGTAATTACAAACAATGTTGGATCCGTAAAAATATCCCGCCCAATAATAACGTCATAGTCAACACGCTCATCCGGGACGAAAAAATAGGTTACGTTAACGTCAACGT
The DNA here is from genome assembly GCA_036346205.1 of Vesta saturnalis. Classification (NCBI taxonomy): domain Eukaryota; kingdom Metazoa; phylum Arthropoda; class Insecta; order Coleoptera; family Lampyridae; genus Vesta; species Vesta saturnalis. Next base: position 253,062 of record JARFJB010002547.1, read on the forward strand.
TTGCAATTGTCGTGCACGCATGGAGTTTCCTAGTTGCACTAATCGTTGCATTAGAGAGCCCTTTCACCATAATATGACAAGTTGTCACCTTGCTTTCAAATAGCCACAAAAATTTCTCTGATATTAGAGTAAGACCTGCGCCTGTATCCATTAAAGCCGAAAATCGATATCCTTCGATAGAAACTTCTGTAGTGTCGGTAGTCGTCTCCGTCAGGCAGAGATTGACATGTCTACGACTTTCAATAGCTGCCTTTGTGAAGCAATTTGACACGTCATGACCGCGCTTAGCACAGATGGCTCAAGAGTCATTGTGAGAACTCGATAAATCAGTTTGTTTACTCGAACCAGTCACTTTCGAACGACAGCTTGCCTGCATATGCCCAGTATTACCGCACTGAAAACATTTCTTGTGCGAGACTACCAAACCGCTTAAATTTCCACCATCGCCAAAGGGATATTTTCTTTTAGTAAAGGAGCGTGGTTTTCAAACTTATGGACCTCTAGATCCTTTTGCGGCGGTTTTAGAAAACTTGGAAGAAAAACTAAGAGTGCGGATATAGTAGGACAGTTAGCATTCACTGCTGTATTTCGTACATCGGGTTCACTTATTCCATGGACAACAAGTTCCGTTAGATCACTTTCAGAACAATTCGTTCTAAGATTTCTTAACAAGGCTGATTCGTAAGTGTTAAGGCGGAAACTGTTAAAAGCTGCCGCTTCCGATAATAAGCGACCCAAGTTCCTTTTTGGAGGAAAAGCCTCAATAAAATCTTGTCGAAAGGTAACCCAATCCCTTCAGTCGAGATTCCAACATTCATACCATCTTCTGGCACCGTTGAAAAGAAATCGACACAGTCTAGCTAACGTTTCCACATCAGACCATGCTAATTCATGCTTTATTTCTTCAACGTGGCTCACCCATTTGCTGGATTCGTTTACCTCTGGTCGAAAATATGGTACTTCAATATATGTTGCAGATTTTTGCGACTGCAGAGTTTCCACCAACTCCACTAACAACGTTTGAGTAGTATCCTCACGATCCGACTTCCCTTCCAAGTTAAATTTTTTTTTTACTCACGCACACTATCACAATTCACCAACAGACCGTGGATTTATCCCACTTCTGATGTTAGAAATTTTACAATTAAAGGTAATAAAAAAAAACTAAACATAAAATTCAAATACTACACGTGCGATTTATTCGAGTACAGATCAAATGAGAGAGCGGCAATACATCCGAGCACCGGAAAATCTAACGATTGACTGACTATCATCCTCTTTTATTTCCAAATATATTCCAAAATTAGGCGTAGTCAACCCGCAACGTTTTCCTTGATCGGTAACGGCCCTCATAAATCTACAAAGTCAGCATTTCCTAGTTACAATATTCTGACATATTTATGGAATTACATACATCTACAAAGTAAGCATTTCCTAGTTAATAACAATATTTCTGACATATTTATGGCATTACATACATCTACAAAATAAACATTTCCTAGTTGATAACAATATTTCTGACATATTTATGGGGTTACATTGACCCATTAAAAGAAATCCATTGTATTTAAAAAAAAGTAAAACTTCTAATTCAAACAAAAGTTAAACGTTTCCTAGAATTAATTAGTATTCAATACGAAAATACAATAAAAGTGCTTGTCCTAGTAAAAAGTGTAGAGGCAATAAAGCATCTGATTTTCTAGACGCATAAAATTAATTACTCTAGCTAACAGAAATTACATAATAACGAAAATACAATAATAGTGCTTGCCCTAGTAAAAATTGTTATATTGCTTATTTACTGTAAAGTCAATAAAACATCTGATTTCTAACACGGCCAACCTGACTCTGGCGACGTTCTCGGAGCTTCTCATTCACGTACCTAAACAGAGAGACCGTCAGTCATATTGTGCATAGTGGAGACCTCAGCCAACACTTGGCTCTACCACTACCTGGACAGAGACCATCAAGCATATCGTGCATAGTGGGCACCGCAGCAACCACTTGGCTCTATCACTACCGAGACAGAGACCATCAAACATACCGTGCATAGTGGGGACCGCAGCCACCATTTGGCTCTTACCCGATCATATCCGATCTTACCCGATCTTATCCGAACTTATCCGTTCTTATCTGATCATATCCGATATTACCCGATCTTATGCGATCTTACCCGATCTTCCTAGAATGAATCAGTATTCAACACGAAAATACAATAAAAGTGCTTGTCCTAGTAAAAAGTGTAAAGGCAATAAAGCATCTGATTTCCTGAACACATAAAATCAATTTTTATATCTAACAGAAATTACATAATAACGAAAATACAATAATAGTGCTTGCCCTAGTCAAAATTGTTATATTGTTTATTTACTGTAAAGTCAATAAAACATCTGATTTCTAACACGGCCAACCTGACTCTGGCGACGTTCACGGAGCTTCTCATTCACGTACCTAAACAGAGAGACCGTCAATCGTATTGTGCATAGTGGAGACCTCAGCCAGCACTTGGCTGTACCACTACCGGGACAGAGACCATCGAGCATATCGTGCATAGTGGGCACCGCAGCGACCACTTGGCTATACCACTACCGGAACAGAGACAATCAAACATATCGTGCATAGTGGGGAGCGCAGCCACCACTTGGCTCTACCACTACCGGGGCAGAGACCATCAAGCATATCGTGCATAGTGGGGACCGCAGCCACTACTTGGCTCTACCACTACCGGGACAGAGACCATCAAGCATATCGTGCATAGTGGGCACCGCAGCGACCACTTGGCTCTACCACTACCGGGACAGAGACCATAAAGCATCAGAAAGCACCTTACCTACCTAACATCATCGTTCTCCTCCAGAAACTCTAGGATCTCTTTCATGTTGCACGTCAGAGACCACTGTGAGGGCCATGATCTTATCTGTTACTTGGCTGCTTTCGTAATTATACTGGTACCAACTTTCAAGACATTTCACCACCTCCTACGGACCTAAAAACTCATAATCGCTTTTACTGATGTGCATCAGTGAATCACGGTGCATTAAAACAAAATTTCCTGGAGTAAAAATGTGAGAAATTTTTCCTTTTACGATGACTTCCTTCTACATTTGTTAGGAATAACTTTTGTGAAACTCGTAGCCTATCTATCTCCCGTTCTTATCTGATCATATCCGATATTACCCGATCTTATCCGATCTTACCCGATCTTCCTAGAATTAATTAGTATTCAACACGAAAATACAATAAAAGTGCTTGTCCTAGTAAAAAGTGTAAAGGCAATAAAGCATCTGATTTCCTGAACACATAAAATCAATTTTTATATCTAAGAGAAATTACATAATAACGAAAATACAATAATAGTGCTTGCCCTAGTCAAAATTGTTATATTGTTTATTTACTGTAAAGTCAATAAAACATATGATTTCTAACACGGCCAACCTGACTCTGGCGACGTTCTCGGAGCTTCTCATTCACGTACCTAAACAGAGAGACCGTCAGTCATATTGTGCATAGTGGAGACCTCAGCCAACACTTGGCTCTACCACTATCGGGTCAGAGACCATCAAGCATATCGTGCATAGTGGGCACCGCAGCAACCACTTGGCTCTATCACTACCGAGACAGAGACCATCAAACATATCGTGCATAGTGGGGACCGTAGCCACCACTTAGCTCTTACCCGATCATATCCGATCTTACCCGATCTCATCCAAACTTATCCATTCTTATCTGATCATATCCGATCTTACCCGATCTTATCCGTTCTTACCCGATCTTCCTAGAATTAATTAGTATTCAATACGAAAATACAATAAAAGTGCTTGTCCTAGTAAAAAGTGTAAAGGCAATAAAGCATCTGATTTCCTGGACACAAAATTAATTATTCTAGCTAACAGAAATTACATAACGAAAATACAATAATAGTGCTTGCCCTAGTAAAAATTGTTATATTGTTTATTTACTGTAAAGTAAATAAAACATCTGATTTCTAACAATATATATATATATATATATATATATATATATATATATATATATATATATATATATATATATATATATATATCAACAAAACAAAAACTGTATGAAATTTGATCAACCATAAAATTGGCAAAAGCAGTTATCTGCAGTCACGCGACATCACACTAATTACCGACAAGGAAATTTTTCAAACTGAACAAGTGGCTAAATATTTCTGTGAATATTTCTCTACAATTTTTCGTATCAAACTAAATGCACATTTTCAAGGAAATTTTCCGGAAAGTACAACTTCATATTCTCTGTTTTTTAGTGCGATCAGGGTATTACGAAGTTTAAAATCTATAAACAGTTTAAAAATAAACAAAGCTCCTGGTGAAGATAAGGTGAGTGCGGAAGTGGTATGTGCAGTGTCCGAAAGCATAGTATTCTTTTAATATATCAATAGACTCGGGAATATTCTCAAAAAAATCCTGTAATTATTCCAATACCAAAACAGGTAGTTGTAACAGATGTTGCGAACCATCGGCATCTAAGTTTAAGTGTATTTTCAAAAATTTTCGAAAAAGTGGTGTATGATAGGTTACCACATTTCTTACGTAAGTACAACGTTATAAAAGACAGCTAATACGGTTTCAAACCTGCGCTATGTACTGAAATATATATTGTATATACAGCACTTGACCAAAGACATCTCGTTGGCACTATATATTTCGACAGCGTGCGTGTCTTCGATAGTGTAGATGCTAAATTTATAAAATGTAAATTGTATGGGATCGGCATAAGATGACGTATGTTAGATTGGTTGTTGTCGTTTGTTACTGATAGACAAATTTCAATGAAAGCGAACAATAAATAATCAAATAAGTGTAACATAAGTATTGGAGTACCAGAGGGATCAGTATTGGGCTCCCTGATATTTCTTTGTTTTATCAATGATTTGCTAAATCATGTAAAATCAGGGTTTTTGCTTATGATACTTCTGTAACTGTTGTAGCAACAACTCCTGCACTACTTAAAGTACGTTTACAATCGCTGTAAAGGAAATGAATGAGAGGCATATGAAAAATAATATGATGTTACATTTAGATAAAACCAAATATGTTTTTTATGGTAACGATCTCTTAGATAACAAGGGGAAAAAATAAAATGAGATTGTTGGGAAGTTATTGTGCTAACTTATTTTTTGATTAGTCAATCAAATACTTTTATCAAATTTGAATGCAATCGCTTTTCAATTTTTTGTTGCGAAAATAAAATTTGTGCCCCGCAGCTCAACTACCACCACAATTCACTAGACATTGAATTGTTAAACATTTATCTCAAGATTGAATGCGATCGGTATTTTTTTTTTATTATTGTGGACGGAAGAAAATCATATCAACTCCTCTTACTCGTAATTATGCTGCTCTGCCACCCCCAAAAGTCACAGGAATCTAGAAATTAAGGTGTTAAATATTTGTGTTAATTTTGAATACAATTGCTTTTAAAATTTTTGAGTTATTGCAGCCTATAGAAAATCACACTTACGCCCTTTCTCGGTACCGCACGGATCCACCCTCATAAAAATATTAGTGGTCTAAATGTTCAGGTGCTAAACACTTGTGTTAAGTTTGAATATAACGACTTTTCAATTTTTTGAGTTATCACAGCCGAAACAAAATCACGCTTACTCCTCTTACTCCTTACCCCGCAGATCAATCCCTACCAAAGATCACTGGGGTTCTAGACGTGTTGGTCATAAATTTGAATGCAACCGATTTTGAGATATCGGATCCTAACTATTCACCACAGGTATACCATACATACGGACATTTTCGACATTTCTCAGAAACAACTTTTTTGGATTCGGGCGAACGGATAAAGGATTTCTTTCTACAGCTGTAAAATTCCTGTTTGTTTGCAATAAAGCATGTTGTCACGCTTAAATAGTAATTATGTAGAGTACAAGTGTACCACACAGTTTGTATTATCTAAATGAATTTAGTGATATATTATCATGAATCACCAACTAAGAATAATGTTGTTAAAGAATAATGTTCATGTTAAATAACACTGAGGGAAAATGGCGTAAATATTTATTTATTTTATCGCAAGCTTCCAGACAGATGCTTTGACCTTCGTCAGGCGTAATATGAAAGTGACAAATGTTGACAAGGTTACATCAAAATGGCAAATATTAACAAGGTAACTAGAGAATTAACATTAAATCACTGATGAAAAAGTTTCGGTTCTTGAAAATGGACATCCAGGTATCGAATAGTTCATATCCATTATCTCTGTTCAAATTGTTAGGCTGTTTCAGAATTTCAATAGCTTCTTGAATCTTCCTTGTAGGTTTACCAATTCCTATCGTTAGCCAAAATTCTTGGGTTTCCAAATTTTATATTGTGCAGAGTATTTAAGCAATGCCATCTTCATTTGCGTGCGCACGTGCAAATGAAGATGGCATTGGTTTAAGGCATGTTGAGCAATTACTGATTTAGTAGGATGAAGTGCCTTTGTGGTTACCTGGTGGTAACGCTTCTTCTAGTTTTACTAATGTAGACTTTACCTTAAGAGCATGGATAACTCGTATACACCATATGTATTTAATGGTATCTGGTGTTTAGCAGAATTCAGAAGATTTCGAATATTAATATGGCTTTTGTAAGCTACTTTTATATTATGCTCTTGTAATATTTTACCAATTTTACGAACGAGTGAAATAAATATCACACCATTTTGCCCATCCAGTGTTACTTAATATGTCGAATGGTGAGTTTCAACTCTTATAACAATATTGATGTTTCGCACAGATTCAAATAATCGGTAATTAATATTAAAAACACATGTAAAACAACATTTTTAAACTTAACTGTACGTAGTGCCTTTTAACATTTACGTAGTACTGAAATCAATCAAGATGTGGCAGCACTCATCAGCGCTCGAGAATAAACTGAGTAATTGTAATTGTATGCCCTTATATTACTTTAAACCATAGATAAATGAAGCTTTAAACCCCGTGTTCTACCATGCGAAATGTTTCTAAAAAATGGAAATAAAAAGGAAAATTTAAATCTACGAAAATGTAGAATCAAAGTTAGGTTACCGTAAATTTTAAGTTTCCTTTTTATTTCCATCTTTAGACAGATTGAGGTTATAATTTTCGCGTGGTACAAGACTAATAAAATATTGCATTCAAAGTTTTAAGGCATTACGTGATGTGTTGATTGTTTTATATTTCAAATATACATCTTATTTTGGAATGGGTTCACCTTCAATGTGTGCTGGATTTTCTTGTAGCATGCTAAATGAAATGTGTTTCTATGTGTGGTAGCTACATATGTAAAAGGTTACTTATTATAATAAATCAGAAAATGAATGATTTAAAAGAAGTAAAATTTCTCTTTCTATACAATCAGAAATTGAACATCTAGGTTATACGTATTTTTTAATATTATGTTGTTCTAGGTAATCGTAGTTACATGCAGAAAAACTTTTTGGTGGAAATTGTAATAGAGATGTTGTTGAGAAGACCTTGGTAAGTGTTAATTCTTTGATGTGGCGTTAATTATAGATATATAAGTAAATTTTTTAGCTTATCCAACTCGAGGCGATTGCGGGAAAGAGTTGGGACATGTGTTTAGGTTAAATTGCAATCATATCCTATGCGATCAATGTACCGAAAAATTACCAGATTATATTGATGCTCTTGCATTGTTAAGTTGCAATTTATGTTCGGAATTAGGTTCTCCACAACTGCTTTTATGAATCACATTAAATAAGTTCACGGAGTTGTATTTTGTTGCTAAGTTGCATATTGTTTCTAAGCTTTAAGCCCTTTCATATTTGGTAATTTTAATGCAATGGTTATGATGATTAACAAAAACAGTAAATTAATATATTTTAAAAAATAGTATACCATGAATGTGTTCACTGCACATCAATATGATCGTTTCATATTAAGAGATGGGAGATTACCTACCCCATTTTTAAGTTTGTTAAATAACAACATTTTTTGCTGTTTGAATTCTGAAGCACTTATGTTTATATTGTTAAATTTCTAAATGTATAAGTGTAACTTTTAATTTTTTAAAGTATGTGCGGAAAAATTCTTAAAAATCGATGATGTTCCAGACAAAGAATTATCGCTTATAGGCATTAGCAGTCAGAATTCTGCTTTTGGAGGCCAAGGATTTAAGTGCAAATTTAACTTTTTTATTATATGTAGTTAGTGTTGAAATTGTGTATCTGTTAAATAGGCAATAGTGTTGGTATTATTTTTCGGTTTTGTTATTGTTTACAATATTGTGTTTTGTATAGATATTTAAAAGTTACTTGTTTCAGAAAAAGCTTTTGTAGGGGTTAATAAATTTATTTACATACTTCTCGTTTAGTTAATATTTAAGGTTTCCAAACCAAAATATTTTGGAAATGGTTGTGAGCACATTAGGTATAAAAAGGTTAGTTTGGTTTGACATATGTGTTCGGATTATTTTTGTAGTAATGAACTAGCAATAGGTATATGGAATTTGTTAAATCTTCATCTAGGTCCCATTTTAAATCTAGTTAAACAAATGAAAAGTACCTGTATTGAACAACCAAAGAACTTACTTATAAGAACTGGACACAATAAAATTTGCTAAAAGAAAGTAGTACCTAGTAGACTTAATAGAAACGAAGACTAAAATTAATTATAAGTATATATAGTCAAATTTCTTAAACACAGCAATTTTCAAAATGGCTGGAAATCAAATTCTCCTGTAATTGTAGTTATCAATAAGTTTTCAATCTGGCCTACATAAAGGATACCTAAGATACATATGAATAAAAATGTTGGGAAAATATTTATTTTAACATTGCCACATCCATTTTTGGTTAAAAAGTGGTCGTATAATGTGGAACATGATCCTAGGTTTTCTGTACTCTGAAAGGTAACGATCATGAGGCAACTTTTAAGAACAAAAAAGTAGTGTGTGAATTAGATGTATTAGATAATACTTGTAAAATTATTTAATAATTACAATTTTGTATAATTAAGTACCTGTGTATTTGTAAATTTGAGCAGATTGTATCTCTGTAATTTATTTAAAGATGATGCTTACTGCTTTCAAATAAATTCCAAATGTATGTTTCTTCATTCATACAATTTTGGATTACAGGTTAATAGATTATAACATTTATGCTTTCTTTTAAGGCAAATGTGTATTCATGTAATCATGGTGTATTCTTGTGAAGTATTAAGACTTTATTATTTACTTTAATTTGTTACCACTCAAAATTGTTCACATGATTAACAATAAGATTACAATGTAAGCAAAAATAAGAAATTCAGATTATACTTAACATGTTAATATTGATTCAACATTTATGTTTGATCGAATCACTCATGCCAGTATTTGAGTACATTCTCTGGTTTACAGTTTAAAATGAAGATGGTGCAAAATCATAATGTATTTGTAGCAAACATAATGCTATTATAAGTTTTTGTTACGAACGAATAAGTTCAAAGGTAAATATGTAATTAAAAATTATTAATTTTTTCTGCGACAGTCTTAAAAGTAGTCACTTCTAATACCAAAAACTGTCATTGAAGTTGTTTTTATTACTAATAAAAAAAAGTGTTTGTTGCTCAGGCAACCCTTTTAGTTCCTAGCCATAAAAACACATTTACTTCCTATGAATTTTTTAATTTTAATGTTTAAAACAACTACAAAATTATTAAACAACGTCGAAAAAATTACGAACACAATAATTGCAAATTAATTATCTATATTAATACGAAAAGTGCAATTTGAGGCACTTTGAAAATTAAACAAGCCTGCAATGTCCTTGTTAGAATAATTATTAAGTTGATTTTTACCATCTACAACTACAGATTTACTTGTTTCTTCAACTATGGTAATATTGTTAGTTGCACTAGTGCTAGGTTGATCCAGTCCCAGTATTTTTTTTGCATTATCACTTTTACTTTTTAAGGAATCAATGACGTAACCTTCTGCCACAGTGCCAGATTTCCAACCACCATGTCTTTTCAGACAAGTGAGGTCACCACCAGCATCTACTAGAAGCGTGGCAGAAGTTCGTCGTAAGCAGTGGCCTGTAAATTCTTTCGGATTATCTAAATTAAAACATTTAGCGAACTCTTGTGGAACACTGCTAATCTTATGAAGTCCTACTACTACCCGATGAGATTCTCAATTTTGATATTTAAAAAAAAAACGTGGTTCTGCAAAATTTGTAGGGCGAAGACTTACATATTTTCTATAAATATTTATATAACTATCTCCCATTACAGTAAATAATCTAGCCTTATTAGTTTTAGTGTAAGGAATTTTAATCAATAAGGCGCCCGATTTAAGATCTTCAAACGTACTAACTCGCTGCAGCGACAGGCTCCAGCAACACCCAAAATTAATACAACCTACAAACATTTTAATGTATTATCGTAAAATACTCGATTTATGAAACTAAAACAAACCTTCATCATCAAATATTGCTAATCACTAGCACAATTCAAGAATCGAATCACTTGTTCTTTACTAAAAATTATCGATTTCTTAGGAATATAGCCATTATTCTCTTTTTTTAAAAAGGCACGCAGTTTTGAAAATTTCTCGATATTTATACCATTTTTTAAACATAGTGTTGCCTTCACCATAGAATATTGCGACCAGAGGGTAGAAGCCTTCATTTTACTGGACAATTCGGAGAAGTATGTTAATAGTACGCTCTCCGTGTACGATTTTACATTTTTCTCGCTACACAAATTTACAAATTTCTTATAGGTATATTCATATAAGTCTTTAGATTTAACGGGCAGAATATCTGATACTACTTCTTCTCCACATTGTAAAATTTCTAATGGGGTATCGCCTTCATTCTCATTCATTTCAAATATTTTCATTCAGAAAATTTTCAATAGGAGTTTTTACGTGTCACTTTGACGAAATAAATAAAATGTCAAACAAAAATTCAACAGGAGTTGATTTTATTTATTCATTTTTTTTAGTAATTTGATTTACTATTTTGAATCCGGTTCTTTCGGTCGCAGAAAAATAGTATGTATTATTCGGATTAAGTGACTTTTTGACACAATTTTCATTAGCTTTTACGTTCCTTCGCCAATGAAAAAAATTGTTAGTCACAAAAATTCAATCTAGATATATTATTATTAAATATATAAATTGATTTACTATTTTGAATACGATGTACTTTGCTAGAGTCTGCGTAACCAATCATCAAGGTTCAAGCAATCGATGTAAGTTTGTCTTTATGTATGTAGAACTGATGTAAATTCTAAATATACATAAAGACAAAATTTACATCGATTGGGGCTTGAACCTTGGGGCAGTTGGTTAGCGCGGTACTCTAGCAAAGTACATGTCGTAGGTTCAAATCCTACTCGAGGTAAACTTTTTATTTATGTATTTAATAAAATTAATAAACAATTCTGTATATTTTTAAACATAACTATACTTACTCTTAAATTTTCGTGTATAAAATATTAAAACTATGCAAATGAATTATATATTTCACACGTCACGTCGAAACCTACTACTTTCATTACATATAATTTCAGTGTGATTGTTTCCAAAACAGTTATTTAAATTACCCGCCTCTGTTAAGGGTTGGTGTTCTCTAATTGAGTTAAAAATGGCGGCGCCCTGTAGGTCACCGGTTCGTCGTTTCACTTTCTGAATAAATTTATTTTACGTACCTATATAGAAAATCGTATATACACGTATCATTTGTAAAAACTTTGTGTAAATATATTTTTTCTTTTAGAGTGTATTTTAAAGTATTCAACTGATCCATTTCAGTTTTATGAGACATTGAATCAAATCAAGAAATGGCTCTGTTAATAAAGATGATATACAACAAACTGTTTAAAAAGTACAAATATTTAATTTTAACTAATATAGAAAATTAAACTTTTTCGTTGCTTGTATACTTCTGGTTGGACAGGGACCCTACGATCTTTGCGGATAACGCCGTATTTTTTTTTTTTTGGAGTAGTAATTTTTCTGAGAATAAAATGTTAACCTCAAAATTAAACTATCTCGTCACTCTGATCAGTGGCGTTTCATTTTATTTTTTTGTTGTGTCATTTCAGGGGCGACTTGAATATGGTGAGAAATTATAAACGAAAGCTGGGAAGTCGAAAATATAGAGACTAGACGCAAGAACAGTTGGAGTTTGTTGTACCCTTTATCGAAGGGGTAATTTAAGGCTCCTCAGCGAAAGTTATGGTATTCCAAATGCCACATTGTACATAAAAGTGAAGGGACTTCACCAAAAGGAACCTGGAGGTCAGCCTACTTTATCAAAAGATGAGGAAAGTCACCTAGTTAGTGGTATCTCTATTGCGGCAGATTGGGGGTTTCCTTTTGATCAAGCTGACATAAAGGATATCGTTCTAACTTACCTAGATGGATGTGGGAAGGTGGTCTCCCAATTTACGAATAACCGGCCTGGAGAAACCTGGATTCGAAAGTTTTTAGAAAGACATAAACAGAACGTGTCAAAGCGTTTGTCTCAGTCGATAAGAAAGTAGGGCAGCAGTTTGTGCTGAGACTATTAATTCTTGGTGTAATAACATGGCAACAACTCTAAAGAACGTTGCTCCCGAATCGATCGTCAATTATGATGAAACAAACTTTTCGTATGACCCCGGACGGGTCAAAGTAATAGTTCATAAAAATTGTAGAAGGGCCGAATAGATAATGGACACTTCCAAATCTGCGAAGTCGGTTATGTTCGCTTGTTCGGCAGCGGGGATACTACTTCCAGCCTATGTGGTTTATAAGGCTGGCCATTTGTGGAACACGTGGACCGAAAACAGTCCTAATCGCTCACGTTCTGGATGGTTCGATGCTAACATCTTTGAAGACCGGTTTACCAACATAATTTTCAATATTTCCACCAGGTTCTAATGTGCTCATTGGGGCCAATTTGGTGAGTCACATCTCTCAAAATGTTATTTTAAAATGTGAATAAAATGACATTAGTTTCATACTTTTACCACCAAATAGCACCCAAATAACATATCTTCTGGATGTCAATGTCTTCCGGACAATAAAGGGAGCTTGGAGAAAAATTTTACATGGATGGAAAAAGCACAACAAGGGCGTTATTAGAAAAGAAATATTCCCTCGTCTGTTAAATCAAGCTTTATCTCTCATCTATGCGAAAAAGGAAACATTATTAAGTCAGGGTTTGAAGCAACCGGCCTATTCCCTCTAAATAGGCAAACATTTTTAGACAAATTGCCTAACCAGCGCAATTTCAGAGCAAGAAACCAATATGGCTGAATCGCTAAAAGGTTTTCGAAAAATCGAGATTTCAGACTGGAACGTCTGTTGGGAGAAAAGAGTAGTTGACAGTATCGGGTAGTAAAAGCATCTCTTTAGAAGACTTACAAGTGCCAGGGCCGTCATCAGTATCAACCCATTGTTAGAAACAAAATAAGGGGAAAAAAGGGACCGGTATCATAGTCATTATCTGAAGGTGATTTCAGCGAGGGGCTATTAGATGACAGTGATCTAGATCTGGAATCATTCTCTGACCTAGAAGACGAAGGTGCACTTACTGACATTAATGATAATGTTCCTGTTCAGAATTCATCCGGTCTTACTCTAGACAGTCTGACTGACTTTAAAGCGATTTTATTTATGTTGAAATGAATACCGCAATAGGCACCAACAAACAGTTTGTGGCAAACATATTAAGTTGTGAATCTAACAAAACCTATGTTTGTAAATTTTTAAGGGCAAGCAATAAATTGTCAAATGCGTACATTTATCACCCAGTAGTCGATGTAGCTATTGTCGAAAAAGAGGAAATAAAACAAAAGTTATTGCAAGTTGAAAATATGAGGTGAGGGCAGATAAAATTTAACGATTTGAGGTTTAAAATCTTTTTATATTGTATTACTTTGAGTTTTTTACGATTACCAGTTCATTTACTCTTATTTATGCACCTATACCTACGTTCTGACTGATTATTCATAGGATACAGATGATTTTCTTGTTTTAGTTTAAAGAAAAGCATTTTTCATTATATTTTTTAGAAATAGACGTTTCTATCAAAAAATGATGAATTTCTTTGCTACCCTTATACTTTCTAAGCATTATTTTTAATATTTGGGGGTTCTAGACACCTCAATTGCGACTCTTCTTGCCTGCATAATGCTAGTTTCTAGCAGAATTCAAGTCGCCCCATTATGGGCAATTATGACAATACAATTGAGATAGTCTAATTTAAAAAAGACTATGATAACTGATAAGTTATGTCTTAATATGAGTGTTTGCAAATTTTGTCGTGGGTTGTTTCAATTCTAGCAGTGAATGAGCAACTCATAGAAGACGTGTTCAATGTTAAATTAGAAAAAAATTTGATGAAAATGACTTTTGATTGATTTATCCCCTTTTGTACTAATGGTAATGCTTTCTTACTCGTTTTACATGGTATTAAAATGATTGAAAAACGTTATTTTTGTAGCAGTACTTTATTAAATCTAGCCATCGTTCAAGTGAAAAGATTCTTATTAATAGCTGAAAATAAAATGTAAAAACATGGACTCATAAAACTAAATTTCTTCTTCATCAGATAAGGCATCTGGGAATACGTCAACTTCATCATCTCCTGTTACAAGGTTTTGATAAAAATTCCACAAGGATTCCGAAATATTCGGGAGTAGTTCCATGAGACGTTTTTCTTTTCAATAGTAATTGGAACCTTCTTGCGTAAGCCTGTTTTGGCGTTAAAATAATGTTACTGCCTTTTCCTCGCTTTTCGAAGATTATTTCTTTGAAACTTTCATCTTCATCTAAGGACGTTTCGTAGAATAGAATTTTACTACTTTTTTTATAACGAATCCAGCGCACTTCTCTCCAATTTAATTTGTCTCTAGAAGCATTCAATTTTATATTAATTAATTAATAATAATAATCCAAATAAGGAGGCAAAGTCGAGAAAGTTGGATCTAACGATTTCAATAACGACGAATGGATTTTTTCTACCTACTTTAACCAATGAGCTGAGCCCAAACGTGGGGATGTTCAATTTTTCCATTGAATTTCTGTCTCTCTTTTTTTCGATTAGGCTAGTCTGTATCGCACTCCATATGGGTGTGACCCGGAAGCAAGAATTTGTGATCTATTATTTTGAGGCTCTCAGAATTTTGTAATGCTACAAAACACGCTGCTGCCATATGGCTATTTTTATTTTGTCGGCTGCATGAGTCGGAATACATAATTTAAGCTTCTGAGTCTCTTGTTAAAGTTCTGTAAATACAAGAGCCAGTATCATTTCCACCTCCTTTGCCACTGATTCATACCATCGGGAACATAATGCCTGAGAAGTGTCACAATCATATACAGTGAGGTTGAACGTCCGGAGTTGCCTTCGGTGAAACGACACACCGCTCTGTAGGTTTGGCGTTGGGAGACATTGTTGGAAGTTAAATTTTTGTCCATTTTTTTCATTGTAGGTATATCCTGCATCGGCTTTAAGATGATATAAATCCAACTCCTTAATAGAATTCTTTTTTTCATCTTCAGTTTTTGACGTTTTTATTTTCATTACTAACTTGTCACATGTGCAGTGTGTCTTTTAGAGCTGCTTTATTTTGATTTATCTCCTTGTAAACTTTGTACAAACTGGCTAGAGTGTAATGAGCCGGTAGATATTTTTCGGTGTTTTTCTTCTTGTGGAACTGCTTTCATAAGATGGAACAGAAAAAACAGTGTTGCCTCGAAATTTCTTTCAATTCCTCACAAATTTTTTTCTTGTTATCGTGGTTACCTCTTTTATGAATAGCTATGAGGCCAGATGTATTAATTCGCTATTTCGGCATAATGACTTCAATAAATTTGTTGGTTAAACATCCTTTACATGTAAGGTTTAAGGTCCCATTTATTCGAAAATGTATACTGCTGTACTAGTCTTCTGACTCTGTTTGCTGGTATCATTGGTACGAATACGGGTACTTTTTTTATCTTTTATTTCGATCAGATCACCTATATACTGAGCTCTTCTATTGAAATCTCCAATTTCCTAAAATTCTTTTGAACAAATTCAAACGAACCTCATCGTTATATTTTTCTGTTACGACAGACCGTTAGTTCTTTCACAGTTTTTTCACGAATAATTTTGTTTTTTCTTGTAACATACTTTTTTCCAAACTTTCGTTTAACCTTTCTCTCCTCTCTCATCTTGCTCGTCTATATTTTAAATTTCCTATTACCATTCGCGCATGTTTCACCTAGTTGTGAAATCTCCTCAATTTCCTCCTGATCTACAACTGTATTGTCAGATTCAACGGGCATATAATTTGAGTAATCAATACTATCATCTGAATTAAAAATGTTTGCAATTCACGTTGGACATCTTCTGGTAGAGACAAATCTTCACTGCTATTATCTGTAAAAAATCATAGATATTTATAGACATGTATCCAAATACTTCATTTGTATTTTACTTATATTTATTGTTTATATTATATAATTTATTATCATCCTGTATATTATTATACCATTCCTTCATAAGAAGTTCCCAGCTCATGATCACATCTTTGGTTTTCACTATCATTACACATGAGATTCGTACTGCTCGGAGTTGCGACTAAAAATTATTAGTTAAATTTACTTAATCATTTAGAGTTACTTTGAAAATGCCTGGCAATAATTCTGTGTATTTTATTGTGTGGCTCAATATAACTGCTGAAGAAGATGCATCAATACTATTTTGGATAGAAGCGTTTTCAGAACGAATTACTAGTTTTTGAACTGCCGAAAATCATTAAAACATTAGCATCAATAAGGGAAAAATCTGTATAAAACTTACCATCAGTACTACTAGTTGGTCCTGAAACACTTCACCATATTCACCAATTTTTGTCCCCTAGATAACATTTTTACGACAAAATCACTAAGCACGTTGTTATCACGCTGAATTTTTAAAACCTATAGGTTATGTTGGCGTAAAACAAGGTTAGTCATAAACACCGCCGGTTATGTAAAACGAGATAAGTCAACATAGCTCCTTTTACCACAAAATACTTATCTTTTTTAGGATTTTTAATGGTGTATTTTAAATTATACAATCTAAACGTTTCGGTAACACTTACAGTTATCTTCGTCAGTAGTAATATCTGTTAAAATTGTTAAAGATGTTGTAAACAATTTTGTCAAAGTTGAAAAATTAAAACATAAACATCAGCCTGCTGTCAATATAACTGTTTGAGAAACGTATGAAGCCAACTATAAAATTAAATTTTAGTAAAGAATAATTAGATCATTAAAAATTAAATATTGTTAAACTGTCTTAAAGATGACAAATCAGAACACTCTCTACGACGAAAGCTAACAATGAAAAATTTCAGCCAAAAAACACATTTAACAAAATTTAACCAAGTTGATGTAAGTGTAAAGTTGTGAAAAACTTCAATTTCAAAATGATAGAAGCGTACACAAATATAAACATGACATCAAATAAAATAATCCAGTTAAATCTAACAAAGAAGTGCAAGTGTTTTTAACGATGACAAGCATAATGCAGAACGTTTTTTGTAATTTTTTAAATTTTAATTTTAATTCCAACTACTTATGTTACATTATAGTGCTGTGGTATTTAACATATAATTGGTAAAGCATTTGCTTCAAGGTCTAGGAAAAATACAGCAAAACCTACACATACCAAAAGTCAAGATTAATATCAAAATTAAGACGTATCATTATTATTATTTAAATATATGGAAATAAATTTTGACAGCTCATGCCAACGTCAAAAAGAAAAATTTAATATATTATACAAACAACAAAATAATAGACCATCTATTGGTTATAAAAAAAACAGTTATAAACCTTTCTGATAATGTTATTTCAGATTATGTTATTGAAGCGCTTTCTAAAGGAGGAAATTTTGCGATAACGCCAAGAGTAAGTAATACCTTTTGAAGATATAATTTCCAATATCGCAAACTTCATTAAATCATTACCTTTTGATGCTGCTAATGAAGTTAGATATAACACCGTTAACATATTACGTAAAACAAAACCTCCAAAGTGCAACTTATCCTTTCGTCAACGACGTGCTTTACTTGATCTTAAACGCAATGAAAATATAATAATATTAAAATCACATAAAGGTAACACAACTGTTATATTAAATATGAACGATTATACCGTTAAGATAGAACAATTGTTGGGATGAGAAATTTATCGTGAAATACCAAAAGATCCAACAAAAAAGTTTCTTTTAAAAACTAAAGAAGTGATTAAATTATTACCTGTTCCTGAAGAAATAAAAAAGAAACTAACTGACTGAAGCTATTTCACCAAAACTACATGGTTTACCAAAAATTCATAACCCTAATATTCCTTTAAAGCTTATTGTTAGTGCAATTGGTTCTCCTACATATAGCCTTGCAAAAGATCTTACATTTTCGTTACAACCTCATATAGGAAAAACGCCTCATTACATTAAAAATTCTGCCGATTTTGTTGAAAAAATGCGTAGTTTCAAAATTGAAGAGGGTGACATAATGGTTAGTTTTGATGTTGTTTCACTTTTTACAAAAGTACCTCTAAAAGAAACTATTGAATACATTGATCATATTTTTCCAAAAGACATAACCATTGTTTTTCAGCACTGTCCTACTACAACTTATTTTCAGTGGAATAATAAATTTTATGAACAGATTGAAGGTGTAGCAATGGGTAGTCCCCTTAGTCCTGTTATAGCTAATTTTTACATGGAAAAATTTGAAACATTAGCGTTACAAAATACACCTGAAAAACCTTCAGTTTGGCATAGACATGTAGATGACACATTTGTTATTTGGAGACATGAAGAAGAGGCACTGCATGAGTTTTTGGTTTTTATAAATGGTATACACCCTAGTATTCAGTTTACCATGGAAAAAGAAACTAATGAAAGTTTAACATTTCTTGACATATTGTTACACGTCCAAACCGCACTAGGCGTCGTGCATGCTTACTAATGTAAGCAGGTTGCCAAGCCAGCTAACAGGGAGATGGGCGTGGTCGAAATAATAAGTAAAATGAATGATTAATATGCTCAAACACCTTACACCTACATTCAAACAGCTCAGTCCGGGAAAATATGTCTCTAGGCGCCACCACAATCGAAACTTCGCTAAAATAATTGTCTTAAGCTGGATGTTAATTAACCCTACTTGATTGTGGAAAGTAGGATTGTGCTTACTCGGTAAACTCCTATACGAAGGTTCTAAAACAAACACTCGTCCAAAACAGTTCAACTCAAACTCAAATAAATTTAGTACTACCCAAGTTATTAAAAACTTTTTGAATACACCTCGTAAACTAAAATATCCAAAACAAAAGTTATAATACGGTAACTGAATATTTTCTGCGTATCCCTCGTATATATATATATATATATATATATATATATATATATATATATATATATATATATATATATATATACGTTAAATTTCTACTTATTACTGAATAAAATATTTCTTCATCCAATATTCGGTAATTAATTTTTAAAATTCTTAAATAAAAGAAGATCAATGTCTTCGGCTTAATAAATGTTACTTCAAAATAATCTCTCTGAATCGTATTGACATTCGTAAATATTCAAGGTTTCAAAACTCCAACTCTTGGTTATACTTAATGACATTTTTAAGACAACAGCTGATCCGTTAATTGTGTGTTGCGCTAATGAACCTAACATGAAAATTTTGCAATCAACCTGGCAAATATAACCTTTCCGGTCGCTCATAAATCTGAAAATTAAAATATGCAAAGCTTACTTTTAAAATTGTCAAAACTAGATCACCAATTAAGTAAATGTTACAACTGTGTTTCATACCCGGCTAAATAAACAACAGAATAACAATCAACGGTAAATATATATATTGTCCTGTACAAAATAAAACAAAAACACAAATATCTACATAAATTTACATCAGCGTGGTTGAAGGTTAAACCACCAAATACCACTTTTCATTCTTACTACTAAAACAAACCATACAATAAGACTCAAGAACGATTATCTCTTCCTTTCAAAACTACTTTATAATTTAAACAATACGCAAATAAACTAGACAAAAAGATAATCGGGCTTAAATGAGTTCTGAAAATTTCTTAAATCTAATTTCTTACTTAAAATTGTCCATTAATCCTTCGCTTTTCTTTCTTCTTTCTTCCGTAAATCAATTATGTGTAGTCCATTTGTAATCCTTAAATTGCATGAAGGCACATTACAAATGCTCAACAAAACTTATTCCTCTGTGCACTCGCGAATAGTTCACTATGCGAGGTTATTACTCCCAAAAACATGTAATAACGGTAAACCTTTGGTTGCCTCTTTAAAAACAATTTCTAGCAACCTTTACACCAATTTAGTCCCTTATACAAATAAACTTTCAATGTCATATAACGTTACTTAAACATTGGCTTAATATACAACGAACACTTCGTTCACTTAACAGGTGGTCTCATAAATACTTTTAACTGAATGTCGGTACAAGAACACGCGCTAACCTTGACGCTATTAACGTTACAACTGTTATCTTTATTCAAATCTGCTTACGCACTTATTATTTTCTTGAAGAAAAAAAAACACAAACTAATTTTATCTTCAATCTCAATTTTATTATTGTTTTATTTATGAATGTCTTTTACGATTCATCCCCGGTTCGGGTTACGCAGTTGTTTAAACAATTACTGCCTCATTAAAATTCACAAACATAACTCCAACATCATCCCATTCTATCACACACTACCTCGCGTGCGCGTCTCACAAAAGCCAAAAGCTAACCAACCCTAACTAACTCGTCAATCCCTGACTTTCCTATTTATAACTTCAGTCATCCATCTTTAAACATGTCTTCCTTCCGCGTTATATTCTCCAATAGTATTCATTCAAAATTTCTTAGTGCTGATAGCTACTACCATCTATACAAGCACGCGTGTAATTACAATACATCGCCATATTTGTTCTTACTTACAAATTTTCCAATTACTTCATGAAGAAATCATTTTTCGTCACCACATTCATTCAGTAGCCACTCTGGACCATTACACAACTTTTAACAGTTATCTCCAACCTGCGCTCGATCTGCTTCCGCAACATTTGCAAAAATCAGTACCTTCTAAGGTCTCAAAATTCCATATACATACACATATTCTCAAAACAATTGCACAACATTACAAAACCCTTCGGAAATTAACACTTAAACATACCCAATCTTTCTCTACATATTTTCTAAAACATTCTACACTTATACACTCACATCTTCTGGCAAAGATTACTCATCTATCTTCAAACATTCCATTTCTAACGGTAGCGATACATAGGTAAGCATTATCGTCCCATCGACAAATTTCTCTTCACATTTACATTCATCAGAATCTAATTATTCCAACACTAAAGTCTCTATAATATTCAAATACACGTATCTACATACAGAATTATATTTCTCCTAAATTTCCAGTGGCGTATCATACACCCACATACATTATGCATACACAAAAAAAAATTTTTTTTTCGTTCAAACTCAATACAGCCGTACTCAAAACACGTAATACACGTCATTATAACATCCTACATACAGGGTGCGTCAACGCAACCTGACAATATTAATATCTAAAAATAATAATTCACTATCTTTTAAGGTTTACAGAAAGTCGACATACACCGATAGATACCTTCATAAATTATCCAACCGCCATCCACGTCAAAAAATTGGTGTAATTAAATCTTTAGTAGATCGAGCAAAACGAATTTGTGACCCTGAATTTTTGAAGGATGAATATAAATATTTAACAAAATCCTTACAAGATAATGGATATTCACTTACAGATATTAATAATGTTATTACACGTTCTAGACGTAACCTTGTAGAAAAACCAGTTCTTAATGTTGGTACTGCTTTTCTTCCTTTTATAGCTAATGTTACAGACAGAATTGAAAAAATCGTAA
>JARFJB010002547.1:285000-300535 GCA_036346205.1 Vesta saturnalis
AGGTGTGTGCGTAGGTGTATGTGTATGTGTGTGTATGTGCGTGTATGTGTTTATATGTGTATGTATGAGTGTGTATGTGCGTGTATGTGTGTATGTGTATGTATGAGTGTGTATGTGTGTGTATGTGTGTGTGTGTATGTGTGTGTGTGTGTGTATGTGTATGCGTGTATGTGTGTGTGTGTATGTGGGTGTATGTGTGTGTATGTGTGGATATGTGTGTGTGTATGTGTGTATGTGTGTGTGTGTGTGTGTGTGTATGTGTATGTATGTGTGTGTGTGTATGTTGTATGTGTGTACATGTGTGTGTATGTGTGTGTATGTGTGTGTGTATGGGTGAGTGTGTGTGTATGTGTGTATGGTGTATGTGTGTATGTGTATGTGTATGTGTATGTGTATGTGTGTATGTGTGTAGTGTGTGTGTATGTGTGTATGTGTGTGTGTGTGTGTATGTGGTGTGTATGTGTGTGTGTGTATGTGTGTGTGTGTGTGTGTGTGTGTGTATGTATGTGTATGTGTGTGTATATGTATGTGTGTATGTGTGTATGTGTGTGTGTTGTATGTGTGTGTGTATAGGTGTGTAGGTGTATAGAGGTGTGTGGTGTGGTGTGTAGGTGTGTAGGTGTGTAGGTGTGGTGTGTGGTGTGTGTGTAGGTGTATGTGTGTGTGGTGTGTGTGTGTGGGTGTGTAGGTGAGGTGTGTGGAGGTGTAGGTAGGTGTGCAGTGTGTGTGTGTGTGTGTGTGTGTGTAGGTGTGTGTGTGGTGTGTGTGTGGTGTGGTGTGTGGTGTAGGTGTGTGTGGTGGGTGTGTAGGTGTGTGGTGTGTGTGTGTGTGTAGGTGTGTGTGTGTGTGTGTGTGGTGTGTAGGTGTGGTGTGTGGGTGTGTGAGGTGTGGTGTGTGTAGGTGTGTAGGTGTGTAAGTGTGTAGGTGTGTAGGTGTGTGTGGTGTGTGTAGGGGTGTGTGTGTGTGTGTAGGTGTGTAGGTGTGTGTAGGTGTGTAGGTGTGTGTGTGTGTGTGTGTAAGTGTGTTATAGGTATGTAGGTGTATGTGTAGGTGTGTAGGTGTGTAGTGGTGTGTAGGTGTGTGTGTAGGTTTTATGGTATAAGTGTAGGTGTAGGTGTGTAGGTGTGTAGGTGTGTAGTGTGTAGGTGTGTAGGTGTGGTGTGTGGGGTAGGTGTGTGGTGTGTAGGTGTGTGTAGGTGTGGGTGTAGGTGGTGTGCATGTGTAGGTGTGTGTGGTGTGTAGAGTGTGTGTAGGGTGTGTGCAGGTGTGTAGGTGTGTAAATGTGTGTATGTGGTGAGTAGGTGTGTGGTGTGTGGTGTGTGTGTGTAGGTGTGTAGGTGTAGGGTGTGTGTGTGTGTAGGTGTGAGGTGTGTAGGTGTGGTGTAGGTGTGTGTGTGTGGTGTGTGTGTGTGTGTGTGTGTAGGTGTGTAGGTGTGTAGGTGTAGGTGCAGGTGTGTGTGTGTAGGTGTATGTGTGTAGGTGTGTGTGGGTGTGTGAGTGTGTGGAGGTGGTGTGTGTGTAGTGTGTAGGTGTGTGTGTGGTGTATGTGTAGTGTGTAGGTGTAGGTGTGTGTATGTGTGTAGGTGTAGGTGTGTAGGTATGTAGGTGTAGGTGTGGTGTGTGTGTAGGTGTGTAGGTGTGTAGTGTGTGTGTGTGTGTGGTGTAGGTGTGTAGGGGTGTTGGTGTGTAGGTGTGTAGGTATGTATGTGTGTAGTGTATGTGTGTAGGTGTGTAGGTGTGTAGGTAGTGGTGTGTAGGTGTGTGTGTGTGTAGGTGTGTGGTGTGTGTAGGTGTGAGGTGTGTGTGTGTGTGTGTGTGTGTAGGTGTGTGTGTGGTGTGTGTGTGTGTAGGTGTGTGTGTGTGTGTGTGTGTAGGTGTGGTGTGTAGGTGTGTGTGTGTAGGTGTGTAGGTGTGTGTAGGTGTGTGTGTGTGTAGGTGTGTGTGCAGGTATGTGTAGGTGTGTAGGCGTGTGGTGTGTGGTGTGTGTAGGTGTGTAGGTGTGTGATGTGTGTAGGAGTGTAGGTGTGGTGTGTAGGTGTATGTGTAGGTGTGTAGGTGTGTGTATGAGGTGTGCAGAGGTAGGTGTGTAGGTGTGTAGGTGTGTAGTGTGTGTAGGTGTGTATGTTGTGTAGGTGTGTGCTGTATGTGTGGGTATGGTGTGTATGTGTGTAGGTGTAGGTGTGTAGGTGTGTAGGTGTGTAGGTGTGTGTGTAGGTGTGTGTGTGTAGGTGTGTGGTATGTGTGTGTGTGTGTAGGTGTGTGGTGTGGTGTAGGTGTGATGCAGGTGTGTGTGGGTGTGTGTGTAGGTGTGTGTGTAGGTGTGTAGGTGTGTATGTGTAGGTGTGCGTGTGTGTGTAGGTGTGTAGGTGTGTAGGTGTGTAGGTGTGTATGTAGGTGTGTAGGTGTGTGTGTGTGGTGTGTGTAGGTGTAGGTGGAGTGTAGGTGTGTAGGTGTGTGTGGTGTGTGTAGGTGTGTGTGTGTGTGTAGGTGTGGGTGTGTGGTATGTGAGAGTGTGTAGGTGTGTAGGTGTGTAGGTGTGTGTAGGTGTGGTGTGTGTGTGTAGGTGTGGGGTGTGGGGTGTGAATGTGTAGGTGTGTGGTGTGTGTGAAGGTGTGTATGTGTGTGCATGTGTGTAGGTGTGTAGGTGTGTGTAGTGTGGGTGTGTGGGTGTGTGTGGTGTGAGGTGTGTAGGTGTGTAGGTTTTAGGTGTGTGGTGTGTAGGTGTGTGTGTGGTGTGTGGATGTGTAGGTGGGTGTAGGTGTGCAGGTGTAGGTGTAGGTGTAGGTGTGTGGTGTGTGTGTGTGTGCAGGTGTGTGTGTGTGGTGTGTAGGTGTGTAGGTGATGGTGTAAGTGGTGTAGGTGTGTGTGTGTGTGTGTAGGTGGTGTGAGGTGTGTAGGTGTGTGTGTGTGTGTGTGGTGTTTAGGTGTGTGGTGTGTAGGTGTGTGTGTGTGCAGGTGTGTAGGTGTGTGGTGAGTGTGGGTGTATGTATGTGTGGTGTGGTGTGTGTAGGTGTGTGTGTATGTGGTGTGTGTGTGTGTGTGTGTGTAGGTGTAGGTGTGTGTGTGGGGTGTAGGTGTGTGGTGTGTGTAGGTGTGTAGGTGTGTAGGTGTGTAGGTGTATGGTGTTTAGGTGTGTGGTGTGTGTGTGTGTGTATGTGTGGTGTGTAGGTGTGTGTGGTGTGTGTGTGTGTGTGGTGTGCGTGGTGTGTGGTGTGTGGTGTGTGGTGTGTGTGGTGCAGGTGTGTGGTGTGTGTGTGTAGGTGTGTGTGTGTGTGTGGGTGTGTGGGTGGGGTGTTTTGGTGTGTGTAGTGTAGTGTGTAGGTGTGTGGTGTGTGGTGTGTAGGTGGTGTGTAGGGGTGTGTAGGTGTGTGTGTGGGTGTGCATGTGTGGTGTGGTGTGTGTAGGTGTATGTGCGTGTTATGTGTGTGTAGTAGGTGTGGGTGTGTACTTTATTGTGTATTTAAAAATATGTATGGTATTTTGGAGTTAATTTTACATTTAAAATGTGTGTGTATGTTATGTGTAATGTGCAATATTAATATTATGTAGGTCTAAAATAACATTATGTATATGAAATTATTTCAAAATTCATTGAGTTTAAATTTGGCATGCTTTAAATTGTCCTGTACAATTGTGTTTGTTAGGTATTTTGTTCATTTTATATATAATGCACTTTGTATTTCTAAAGGTTATATTATTCATAAATTATGTGGTTATATTTGTATTGTGCAATAATTGGGGTTGTTTAATATTTTATATTTGTGAAATGTTTAATGTGATGTAATAGTGTGGTAAGGTTTTTGATAAATATAATTTGAGTTTAATGTTCTTTATGTGGTAAAATAATTTGGTGATGGTTTTTGTGAAGATATCCATATACATTACTTTTGTAAACAAATTGTTGAGCTTTTATTTAGTTTTGTAAAAAATGTTTACTTGGTATTATGTTTATTTGTGTAACTGTGAAATTATTGGCTATTATCTAATTTAATAATTATTGGTGTTAGTGTAAGAATGCATGATGTCAATGAAATTGTTGAAAATTTGTATTTTAATATTTATAAGTCTTTGAATGTAAATTTCTTTGATTACTTTTGTTTTAAGGAATTTAAATAGGTATCTGTGTGTCATTGGTAGAATAGCTTTTATAAATTGTAGACATTATATCTGGTTAAAATACTTTTGCATGTTGATAGTGCATGAACTACTTGTGCAACGTTTTGTATATATTCAATGAAAGTTAAATTAAGTTTGTTATAAATAAATGAAATATTTGATTTCTGTTATGTTTAATTATATTATTGTTTAAATAAATGTTTATTTTGTCTGTAGTGATCTTTTTTCTTGTGAGTGTATTGTATACATTTTTGTGTATTAAAAATTTTGTTGTTTATTGTGTGTCATATTATAATTTTGTGTTGGTATATGTTGTATGTTAATATGTTCTGTTGTATGTGAAAGTATCTGTATATGTGGTTTGTTTATAGAAAGATTAAAAGAGAATTATATTGGGTGTAATATGGTGTAGTTTGTGGACATTTTGTTATATTTGTTTAACAATGTATTAACTTTAATGTGCATTGTTTTAAAATAATGTTTATTGAGTGTGTGGTGTGTCATTGTGTGAGTTATAAATGTGGTGGGTGTGTGGGTGTGGGTGTGTGGGTGTGTGGGTGTGTGGTGTAAGTGTGGTGTGGGTGTGTGGTGTGTGGTGTGTGTGTGTGTAGGTTTTAGGTGTGTAGAGTGTGGTGTGTAGTGTGTAGGTGTGTGGGTGTAGTGTGTAGGTGTAGGTGTAGGTGTGTATGTGGTGTGTGGTGTGTAGGTGTGTAGGTGTGTAGGTGTGTAGGTGTGTAGGTGTGTGGTGTGTAGGTGTGTGGTGTGTGGGTGTATGTTGGTATATGGAGTGTAGGTGTGTGTGTGTGTAGGTGTGTGTGTGTAGGTGTGTGTAGGTGTGTGTGTGTGTAGGTGTGTGTGTGTAGGTGTGTGTGTGTGTGTGTAGGTGTGTATGTGTAGGTGTGTGTGTGTGTGTAGGTGTGTGTGTGTGTAGGTGTGTGTGTGTGTAGGTGTGTGTGTGTAGGTGTGTAGGTGTGTGTGTAGGTGTGTGTGTGTAGGTGTGTGTGTGTAGGTATGATAGGTGTGTGTGTGTGTAGGTGTGTAGGTGTAGGTGTATGTGTGGTAGGGTGTGTATGTGAAGGTGTGTAGGTGTGTGTGTAATTGTGTGTGTGTGTTGGTGTAGGTGTGTAGGTGTGTAGGTGTGTAGTGTGTGTGTGGTGAGGTGTAGTGTGTTGTAGTGTGTAGGTGTGTAGGTGTGTGTGTGTGTGTTGGTTGGTGTGGGTGTGTATTAGGTGTGTGGGTGTTGGGTGTGTAGGTTGTGTGCATGTGTGTGTGTGTGTGGTGTGTGTTGGTGTGTGGTGTGTAGTGTGTAGGTGATAGGTGTGTGGGTGTGTAGGTGTGTGTGGGTGTGGTGTGTGGTGTTTAGGTGTGTGGTGGTGTAGGTGTGTAGGTGTGTTTAGGTGTGTAGGTGTTGTGTAGGTGTGTAGGGTGTGGGTGTGTATGTTAGGTGTGTGGTGTGTAGGTGTGTGGTGTGTGGTGTGTTTAGGTGTGTTGTAGGTGTAGGTTGTGGTGTGTAGGTGTGTAGGTGTAGTGTGTGTAGTGTGTAGGGTGTGTGGTGTGTGGTGTGTAGGTGTGTGGTGTAGGTGTGTAGGTGTGTGGTGTGTGGTGTGTGGTGTAGGTGTGTAGGTGTAGGTGTGTATGTGGTGTGTAGTGTGTGGTGTGTAGGTGTGTATATGTAGGTGTGTGAGGTGTGTAGGTGTGTAGGGTGTGGGGTGTGTAGGTGTGTAGGTGTGGTGTGTATGTGTGTTAGGTGTGTAGGTGTGGTGTAGTGTGAGGTGTGTAGGTGTGGGTGTGTGGTGGTGTGGGGTGTTGTGTGTGGTGTAGGTGTGTAGGTGTGTAGGTGTAGGTGTTTAGGTGTGGTGGTGTGTAGTGTGTAGGTGTGGGTGTGTAAGTGTGTAGGTGTGTAGGTGTGTAGGTGTGTATGTGTGTGTGGGTGTAGGTGTGTGTAGGTGTGTAGGTGTGTAGGTGTGTAGGTGCGTAGGTGTGTAGGTGTGTAGTTGTGTAGGTGTATGTGTATGTGTGTGTGTGTGTGTGTGTGTGTGTGTGCGGGCAAGCGGGCGTTCATGGGCGTGTGTGCGTGTGTGTCTATGTGAGTGTGTGTATTTGTGCGAGTTCTCGAGATCGTGTATGTGCGTGCGTGTGTGTGCAGTAAAGCGCGTGATCGCGCACGTGATGTATGGTACAGCAGCAGTTAAATCTGTAGAAATTATCTGCAGCGTTATTTGATGAGAAAGGCCTCCCTGAAAGCGATTTATTTTTACTGAATATATTATATATGGTTATTCCTGATGAGCGTTTTAACCGGTGTGCTATAAGCTCAGTGTGTACGAATGAAATTATTATTACGACATTAATAGATAAAACAATTAAATTAGGCAATACTATTTAAAGCTTTATGAAATTGTGTGCTGATAAAGGTAACAATTTATTAACATTTAATAAATTAAATATGATGTTAGATGTTATTCATTTACTAGGTTAC
This sequence comes from Vesta saturnalis, assembly GCA_036346205.1. Lineage (NCBI taxonomy): Eukaryota > Metazoa > Arthropoda > Insecta > Coleoptera > Lampyridae > Vesta > Vesta saturnalis. The sequence goes on from JARFJB010002547.1 coordinate 291,596, forward strand.
ATACCGTTTGAAATGTACCTATACAATTTATTATAGCGTCACCGAACCAGTAGAGTTGTGATAACACGGTCTGCTTAGCATTCAGGAGGTAATGGTTTCGATTCCCATTACCGTCTATTCTGTATGTAGTTTTTTCAGGGGGTTTTCCTCAAACACATAGCGCTATGGTCACTTAAACAGTGACCATAGTATCTTCCTCCTACGAACCGTAACTCCGTTCTTTCCGATCGTATTTTGACTTCACTTATCCTTAATCCCACCATGCATGCATACTTAATGTATATATGTTGGGAATCCACGATTGTGGCTAAAGGAGCGTGGAAAGCTCAAGCTGTCTGCCCTCCCTATTGGGGAGGGAGTAAGACACGTGGCCTTTTCTCTTTTCCTGTTAAGTGATGATTCATACTGTATGCCTGCAAATGTTGCATCTAACTTAGATAATATTAATGCTGCATATTAGTACACTATTTACTATAATTGAATGTATTGAGAATGCAGCATATGCTAATTAGAAGTGCCTCTATATCTTGATTAAATTTTTATTAGAACAAAACGTTACATATGTTTCAATTGTGGAAAAACGAGAAACAAATACAAATTCCTGCTTGGGATAGACATGTGAGCCACATTCGGGAATATGCACATCAACTAATTTAGGTTTACTATATAAGATAATGAAAGTTTAGAAATACATTATTTATGTAATATTTAGTGCAATAAAATACAATACGATTGTTTAGTGTTCTATCCCACGGTAAAGCTGCATACTTTGTTGAAAAACTATTGCTATGGCCATATAAGAGATTTATTTACAAATTATAGGTTAAATGTCTACTTATAAAATAATATCGTATTCATTATTCTAGGATGTTTCATCCGATCCCCATCACTTCATGAATAACTTATTAATCGCGGAGCGCAGCATGTTTTCTACCAGGTACAAGTCACGATACTTTGCTTTCTGTAATTCGTGTTCATAAAACCCTTCCTGTACAGGTGTTTCCTTCAGGTCTTCCAACATGTACGTAGTAGTAAGTAGTACAAGGTTTTACAATATTAAATAGTTCACTAGTCCAAATGGGTATATATCCCTTGGCAAAAATACTTTAATACTTTCTTATCGAATGTTTTTATGTATGTGTAAGCCTCTATTTGCATATAATTATCGACATTGTTCGTTACAGAACCAAATGTATTAATCCACTTGTATTTACTTTGCAGGCTAAACGTTTTATAAAGAGTACACTTAATGGTTCTGATAATACGTTTATCAATTGCAGCCTCTTCTGTGCTATAGGTGGAGTACTGATTGGCACATAACGCTGCATTAGCTTAGTAAAATGTTTCTGGCCTCGTTTCAGAATTGTTTGCATAGCCTAGGTAACTTCTTGGCCTGTTTTCGTTTTTAATCCTTTAGTCCACATGTATTTAGAACGACAGTAGATAACATCTAATACATACTTATAGCCCTGATTGTAATTAGCATATGTGTTAAATTCAGCGAAATCCACTTGCCAAAAATCATCAAAACGTTTAATTATTGGTCGTCTTCGTTTAAAATTTGTTCACGCAGGTTAGTGCAATTCTCTGTTGAGTTGTAATTTAGACATTTTAATAATAAATAATAATAATTTTATATAACTTTTGCTCTAACAGTAGAACAGCGTTAGTTTCCTTCAAAATCTTGCTGAACCACTTCTAGCCAGAAATCAAGATATCCCTTACTTATATCACACTTCTTCTGCATCTGCATTATACGATTTCTATCCAAATTAAACATTGTTGATAAATAGTATTGCTCAGTGATGACATCTTTAAAAGCTACGGGATTGGCAATATTTCTGTCTCTTATTCTCGACATCAAATTGATTACCATCGATCAGCTTAAACCAAAGGGTTAATTTCTTGCATTGATACTGGACTGGGTATTTTAGTTATAAAGTATTGATCTCAATGCATTCTTATTTACACTGTTTCCAAAACGACTTGTTGGTTTTTCAATATATCCATCTTCATATAGTTCTTCTACAATTATGTCATTTCTGACATCTGTAGTTCCCGCCAATTTTTCTGCCCACAATACCTGTAGGTCACAAATTAGTTCATGTATATTATTCCAATATTTATATTCAATCAGTGTGTTTGTTAATTCCTTAAAAAACAGCCTTTGCTATGGGCAAGGATGTGTTTATTTGTGCATATTTTTTGTTCCGGCTTCCTCAAACATTCCCGCTGAGATCATCTCGCCTTGCAACTTTCGAATTCACCAGATTTAAATTAGATTCATTCATAATCAGCAGATCCCACAAAGTTGGAGTCCCTTTATGTGTGATGCCTTTAATAATCATATCGTTTCCTTTAATGGTACCTGGAGTATTACCGTTTGTCTATTTGTCTTTTTTGGTATCATAGTGAACGCCATAAGTATGAGCAATAACATCTTCGGGATCCCTCATAATACGGTCAACGTATATACGAGGTAATTCATTGTGCTGCCCGAAAATTTTTTCTCAGATCATAACGTACAGTAGAATAAGCTGTGAAACTAAGAGGTTCTTCTTCCTTCTTCTCAGTATTAATTCCTCCTACGATAGATCCATCTAAGAAAGATGGTGTACGAAGACCTGGAGGAGGATTTGTTAGAAAAAAAACGGAAGCTGAGCTAGCGCACTTTATTGAATCACCTAAGGACGGTGAATCAAAACCTGGAGTCCTTTGAAACACGCGTGCTTTCTTGAAATATCAACAGGGGTGATTTTTTGGGTTTAGCGTGAATGGTTTTCAGCTCCTTTTTGGGTGTTTTAATGTTTCTTATCTGGATCGATTTTATTTTTATTTCAGTTAGATGTTCTATTAGTGGCTTATAAGTACTTTCAAATATTCTTTCAATATTTTGAAGACTGCCCCCTACGTTTCATATAGTCCTCAAAGGATCGTGTTTATATAAAATTGCTCAAACGTACTGCAAAAATATATATATATATATATATATATATATATATATATATATATATATATATATATATATATATATATATGCAATACTGTTGATTCTTCGGGGTGTTGTCTCGCCTCTGCTGTCAATACAAAACCGACGTTTTGGCAAAGTACCATTTGACTCTTCAGGTTCCCTTCAACTACTTGGCTCGGCTCCGTGTTACTCGAATCAAACTGATATCCTGCTGTCCGGTCTTCTGTTTATATCTGGTGTTGTATACTTTCACCACTTTTACCTCGTTCACTTTGGCTACTTCGACGTATTGGGCAATCTTTGAGAACCGTTTCATGTGATGAGATTCTGTTCGTATTATTCTGGGATGGTTCTTGTTGCGTTTTTAATATTGACTGCCATCCTGGTATTTTCAATCGCTATGATGTACTGCCGACGTGCTGCACCAGAGATGATGTAGATGTTTCCCCCTCCACAGTTTTCTTGTGTTCCTTGCGTCGAACGGTGATCTTCCTGTTGGTTCGTCATGTGTATACCTTGTCATATGTTGCGCAAGGGATGGTATAGATTACTTGCTCCTCCTTTGAAAGCAGTTAGTATTCAAAAACAAATGTGATTATTGTGGTTATATTACTAATAATTAGGGTATTGGTTAAGGTTATGTTACCCGTGAAACTTAACCTACAATCCTAACAAGTTTGAAAATCACTGATATCACAAACGTGATAAATAAAGAATTCGTAAAAGTGCACTACTACGCTAGCTCAGTTTGTACATTATTCTCGTAGTAAATACTACACACCTAAACAGGCAGAGTAATGACATAAAGTATGCATATATATATATATATATATATATATATATATATATATATATATATATATATATATATATATATATATACAGGAAGGAACAAAAGTAGTAAATTTGAAAACAAGGATAGTTTCTTTAGTCAGTCACAAAATTTTGCAGGTTTAAAAAAAAAATAAGCGATAAAAAAATACTTATTACGACTCTGTCGTCATCTTTAACAAAGGATAAAGTCTTGCAGGTATTAAACAAAAACATTACTTTTGGTAAAGAATACCATGGAAATTTGACAATTAAATTAATACAAAAGAACAATAAAAAATTGAGTGAGAGACAACGTGATGAAATGTTGATGATATGGGGGTACAGAGATAGGTAGAGTACTCAAAGCGAAGTGTGTAATACAGGGCGGGTGTCTACTGCGTGGACGGAGAATTGCTCCTTAACTAAGAGAGATATCAAAACCAATTTTGGTGTGGTGATACACGATCAATGGACCTACATTCTAAAAATATTTAGGTATATACAGGGTGATTGACAAAAATATGCCAACCCAAACCTGTGTTTTTTTTAATGGAACACCCTGTATATTTTTGGATTCACTGCTACATTTAGTATAAATGTATAGAAATTTGTATCTGTATCACTAACCGTTCTGCAGATATGGTCACTTTGGTACCAAAATAGAGTTAACTATGGAACCACGATTTTTTTAAAACTGTTTATACACCGATTGTTAATAATAAGCAATACCCTGTATATTTTTTCACATTTCGATTCACCGTGAAAAGTAGATACTAATTGATAATAGATTTCATAGCCATAAGACGGATACTTCTTGAGATATTGACGCTTTTACGTAAAAATATTCTAAAATACAAATTTAACTATGACAATAGAATTCAAGAAAACAAATCAGGTAGGCTATCCGCTCGTAATAAAGAGGAACAATTGCATATATTGTTTTGACGTTTGTATAATCATTAAAATATTGTTCCATTAGTTATTGTGTTTTTGGATTGTCGTTTTGTCAATTTTTGTATAAAACGAATTTTTCCAATGAAGATATGGTTGATATGATCTTTATTTACGCTCAAAGAAATGCTTTTCTGGCTACCCGTTTGTACTGTTAACGATATCCAGAGAGAAGATAGCCGCGGAAAGAATCGTTTATGGATGTAGCTGAGAGATTTATAAATTCTGGAAGTAGGTGTTATACCAAGCACGCAAAAACAAGCCCAAATGAAATTGAATTTCAAGTTGTGGCGTCTCTTATAGAAAATCCGCAAATTAGTACCAGAGTGCTAAGTACACATCTAGACCTAAATAGAAATACAGTTCGCAGCTTTATTAAAAAAAACACAAATTGCATCCTTATCGTATCGAGCAACATCAAGCTTTAAGTGAAATAGATTTTCAAAATCGTGAATCTTTCTGCCAATGGGTAACTACTGAAGCCAATGGAGGATCCAATTTTGTTAATAACATTCTATTTACGGATGAGGCACTATCATCACTATTCAGATACTAATCCACACATCTTAAGAGTTGTTGATCACCAGCATCGATGGTCAGTTAATGTGTGGGGTGGTATAATCAATGTTAATGTGGTTGGTCCTTTTTTCTTTGATGGGAGTCTTACTGGAGAAAGATATTTACAGGTTTTGGAAAATGATTTACCTGAGCTTTTGGAAAATATCGAAGTAGATAATATTCGTACGATGTGGTTTCAACTGGATGGCGCTCCTCCACACTATGCAATCAACGTTAGGCAATACCTCCATAGAAATTATCCGATGCGGTGGATAGGACGAGATGGTGTGCAAAACAGGCCAGCCAGATCACCGGATCTCACGCCCGTTGATTTCTTCCTTTGGGGCTACGTTACAGAAAAAGTTTACTAACATCGTCCCACCACAAGCGAAGATATGAAAAATAGAATTAGAGCTACTTTTCCATCCATTTCGCCTCTAATGTTGTTACGAGTGAATCTTTTGTTTCCCGAGTGAATTGCAAAGTGTATAGCTAGGCATGGTCAGCATTTTGAACATTTAATTTGAAGTTATGGTTTTATTCGTTTATATCTATTTGTTCAACTTATTTTTAGGTGTAGAGAATTATTTTATTGTTTAGTTATTAATTAAGTTTTCCTATGAGTTAAAGAATCTATTTGCCATTCGTATTTTCTTATTTGCTCTGGATTTTGTTTTATTTGTTCTTCTGTATGTCAATATTTTTAAATAAAGCGTCAATATCTCAAGAAGGATCCGTCTTATGGTTATGAAACCTATTATAAATTAGTATCTACTTTTCACCGGGAATCGAAATGTGAAAAAATATACAGGGTGTTGCATTTGAAAAAATTGAGAAAAATTCCATTTTTGTGTAGTTTTCGAAAAATTTCCCAGTTTGTTTGTTAGTAGACTATTGTTAATAGTCGGTGATATAAACAGATTTACAAAATCGTGGTGACAACGCTCGCATCGTGGTTCCAAAGATAACCCTATTTTGGTACTAAAGCGACGATATCTGCAGAACGGTTAGTGATACAAATACAAATTTCTATACTTTTATTCTAAATGTAACAGTGAATCCAAAAATTTTAAAATATACAGGGAGTTCTATTACAAAAAAAAACACAGGTTTAGGTTGGCACATTTTTGTCAATCACCCTATATATACCTAAATATTTTTAGAATGTAGGTCCAATGATCGTGTATTACCACACCAAAATTGGTTTTAATATCTCTGATAGCTAAGGAGAAATCCTCCGTCCACGCATTAGACCCCCACCCTGTATATTCAACGAAATTTACCCATATACCCCTGTATCTTAAGGAATAACCTTTCAAATAATTAAAAAAGTTTGAGAAACTAATAGCGTTGAAGGCGCGAAAAACTGACATACTAGAATCGGCAACATGTGAGGAAAAAATTGCCATCGGCAATTTAAGTAATGCCAACGACGGAAGTAGCAGAAAATTTAGAAATTAGCCCTACTTGCGTGCTTAGATTAAAAAAAAAAGAAAAATTCATCCTTATAAATTTCAATTAATACATGAATGCAAACGATTTTGATTGACGGATAGATTTCTGTGAGCAAATGATCTAACGATGTAAGTAGAAATATAAGGGGGCTTCTAGACCCAAGATCAATCGTTACTGGGAACCGTTGCCTGTATAGTAAGGTGAGTTCTAATCCAGATCACAGTTAATCGTCCTTCGTGGTGAGAAATGTAAGGTCTTCAAATCTTAAAATTTCGGCGGAGATATTTCAAGCTCTTCAAGGTCAAAATGCCAAGGTTAAAATTTAAGTCAAATTTTCAACGTCATCATATTACAATTTTTAGAAATCTGAAAATATAATTTTCAAGGTCAAAGATTATGGACCTGCGAAGGTATCATGTTACAGATCTTAGAAATATAAATTGGTTATAGCTCCTCTGAAGGATTGGCTGTTGTCTATGGTAAAAAGTAGGCCAAGGTTAAATGGTTCATGTATTGTCTAGATTGAGTCAAGGTCAAATAGTTGTCTAAACTAAGAGTAGGCCAAGGTGAGTATTTGACAAGGTCTGATAGGTACTCAAGTCAAGGGCACATTTTTCTTAGATAAACAGCAGCGAAGTGTGTTGAGATCATCCAGTTACCAACTTGTAATTGTTAAACATGGAATTGGCAGAGTTAAACCAAAGCACCTATTGCAAACCCTTTAAAAATGTTTGTGACCTCGAGATATCGAAAAAGTATGAAGAGATGAATGGTGCCGTAACTAATATCAAGTACGGTGAACGTATAGTGATGGAAATGGGTGATTTTAAATGTGTATTACCTCAGCGCTTTTATCAATATTTCACAGAATAAACTCGAATTGAAGAATTTAAAACGTTACTAAACATGAAGGATATGTTCATAAGTAGTTAGGGTGCAGCCGGAAAAACAACATAACATTTTGTTTTTAATAGTAGTAGTGCTAACACCCCACCATATGTAACTTACGCATGCTTGAACTAGAATCATTTCTTAAACAGTTTTAGTTGTAGTGCAACTGCGAGCAAGTAAAGCCGTTATCTAATTGTAATGCAAGCAGCATTTCTGGAACGATCAAAAATCAGAAGTTCACCGTTATATATGGATACTGTTAAATACAACTTATTGGATTATTTTTGAATTTTGTAGTAGTTCAGATCACCGAGTGGTTGTGTACGTTCAGTAATAAAGAGTGTATGTTATAATCGCCTGATGGTTCTTGATGGTGTAAGACTGACGAATTTGTCTTTATGAGGTTAGATAGACAAAAAATAATTAATTACTGTACATCTTTATTACTGAACGTACACAACCACTGTGGATCTGAACTAACACTAAAAACTACCTGCTACACAAAGGTCCACAAAATGATCCACAATATTGTTGTATTTAACATAATGCGCCGTACGCCATGACTAATGAAATACTAATTGACAATGTTATATTGTTTATAATAGTACATATTGGCTAATCAATAGACTGTGGCATGCCTTTATATAATTATTTCTACACTACAATGTTTTTGTTGGGTAACTTAGTAGAGCTAATTGGTAACTATAATAATCTAGCGTCTCTACGATTTTTCTAACTCTGAACTAAGTGGTAAGACACATATTCGATTTACCGCTCTTTTCACTTCACCAGTTGTAGTTTTTATCATTACAACTCGCACCACATCATCACTACCCGGATATAACTCACTCACTCTTCCTAATTTCCAATTGCAAGGAGGTAAATTGTCATCCGCTATCAGTACCATGTGATCAATTTTTATTAATAACTGTTTTACTTGGTATAATGCTGCATTCTGGATATCATCAGTTGCCAAGTAAGAGAATGTATTGGAAAATCGAACCTGATTGTTATGTAGCAGTTGTGGCTGATGCTATTCGTAGAAATAGATTAGAGGAAATTTTAAGATTTCTACATCTGGCAGACAATTCTAAAATAGATGGGTTGGACAAATTTTACAAAATTAGGCCGATATTTCGCTATCTAAATGAAGCTTTTAAACAAGTTGACATCAAGGAAAATTGTTGTGTTGATGAAAGCATTATCCCATATTATGGTCACCACAGTGCTAAGCAATTTATACGCGGCAAACCTATTAGATTTGGTTTTAAGTTATGGGTTTTGGCAAGTGCTGAAGGTTA
>JARFJB010002548.1:0-195000 GCA_036346205.1 Vesta saturnalis
TGAAAGTCCATGTTTCTCAAAATAAAATTAAATAAATACACAAAGCAATGGATGTTAAACTGCTACATGTTTAGAAAATGCATCCACTTTCAGATAGTAAAAAACTTTGAAAACACGTAAGAAAAAACCGTTAGACGTAAGTTGTGTAAAATTTATATTACATATAACTACATATACTACGTTTGGTTTTTACAACATCAGAGCCCTAGCAGGGGAAAGCATGAAACCGTGATGACAAACGTCTGGGTCAGAATCCTTTTTACTGAAAGCTTAACGATAAAACTTAACCTAAAAAAGGGATAATCTAATTCTTTGATTAAACCGAAAGATGGAAAGAATAGCAATTACTTAGAATGGTTTTAAGTTTAGCAGAAGTTCTTTGCTCCAGATGCCACAGAGAATGTTTCAAAGTAGCACAGCACGCAGAAGAAATAGTCCCACAATTTAGGAAGCGGTAAACAGAGGAACATAGGATGTGCTGGCGAGTATCTATTTTAGATAAGATAAACAAAACTACAGTAACCTAAAAAAAAATTTCATGGGCCGCCATTCAACCCGCACCAACAGCGTGGAAGACGACTCCTACCACTACACCACCAACGCTCTAGCAGTTTGACATTGAAAGTAATATTTAAACCAATTATAAAAATTCTTATTTATGTAGATAAGGCATGGGCAATTTGTCATCGGCACCACATCCTGTTTCTTCCTATGTTCCTCTGTTTACCGCCTTCTCACAATTTTCACCTAAACGGTTTAAAACGCATTTTTGTGTGTCTCCAGATACATTTGAACGATTGCTTAACATGGTGTACAGCATCACAACCAAAAGACATACACCATAGGTAACAACAAATGTTAGAGAAACAAACGATGATAACACTTTGGCCTTTTTCAAATTTAAAACCATTTATATTTTTAATATAACATTGAAAGATGGAAAGAATAGCAATTACAATGATTTTAAGTTTAGCAGAAGTTACGTTCTTTGCTCCAGATGACGAGGATGACAGAGAATGTTTCCCGTAATTTTCACATGACCAGTTTAAAACGCATTTTCGTGTCTCCAGACACAACAAATGTTAAAGAAAGAAATGATGATAACACTTTGGCCTTTATCAAATTTAGAATCATGTCAGTAATCATATTTTTAATATCACATCGATAAAGTAAAATTTATCATTATTTTATGAAAATGTAAACTTCACCATTATTACACATATTAAAATACTTATCTTTTTGGGTTTTTAATGGTGTATTTGTATATTAAAGTTATAGAATCTAAACGTTTCGGTAACACTTACAGTTATCTTCCTCAATAGTAATATTATCTATTAAAATTGTTAAAGATGTTGAAACAATTTTGTAAAATTTGAAAAATTGACAACAAACATAAGCCTGATATAACAGTTTGAGAAACGTATAAGCCAACTATGGAATACAATTTTAGTAAAATTCTTATACTTATTTACTCAATTAACAAAAAAATAATAATCAGCAAATACGGTAATTAAGTATTCAATATAAAATGAGTAATCGTCACAACAAGAATAAACACAACGCAATCAAATATTTAAAAGCCTCCTTTAACTTAATTAAACATCACTTAATATTCATCAAAACAAATCAACAAAGCTTAATCTACATTTCTGAACGATAGTGGATTTTTTCTGCTTCCATTTTATAATACTTTAATTAAAAGATTAAAATCTGTTTCATAATGAGCTTCATTATGATACAGATTTTCATTATGACACAAGCTTTTCAGTCAATAGAATGGAATTATCTAAAAATATTAATTTAGCGAAGTAGGCAGGTATCCTACATGCTGCAATGCTTTGTTGTTTTGACAATTGTCAAAATATTTTGAATCGTTTAAGAGCTAATACCTCTACACTTACGTTTTGATCGAATTATTATAAAAATAATGAGTGATAACGAAGAATTTTTACTGACACCTCCAGAAATTAGAGAATCAGCGACAAATGCAGTTAATAATATACTGCCGGACAAGTTCAAGAACACCTACGAAAAATTATATAGATAATTTATGGATTGGAGAAATGGCAAAAACATATCATCCTTCTCAGAAAATGTGTTAATAGTGTATTTTGAAGAATTACAACACAAATGAAACTGTATGGACGCATTTACTCAATTATAAAATCAGTGTTAAACATTAAGCATAATGTTGACGTATCTAAATATTATAAGTTATATGCTTTGTTAAAACGTAAATCCGAAGGATTTATTTGCAAAGAATCAAAAACCTTCTCACCTGATGAAATTAAGAGGTTTTTGGATGAAGCACCTCATAATCAGTTCCTTTTTTCAAAAGTAAGTACATACTTAATTTAGTTAATATTACACTGATATCGGCCGAACGGTTGAAGCGATCAAAAAACAAAATGATACGTGCGCCGTCTGGATTCGATCCCCACAACATTATTTATATATTTATCCACAACCGACACATTATCATGTCATAATTCAACTGCAATTGCAAACGTATTATAAACACTATAAAACCCTAGGGTTTTATATTCATAAGACACTGTAGCGTTTTCATATTTTATTTATTAAAGTTAACATTTATATTAACATTTATAGAAATATTCTTATTATTTTCTTCTGAAATATTATTGTCGAGAATATTGACGTTAAATTTAGTTATACCGGGGTTATACCACTTGTACTCGGAACCGAATCAATAGCAGGATTCAGAATTTTCGAACTTTCTCCTTGAATCTTTCTGGCTCTATCCATTTTATTTGACACTGCGTCTTCAATATAGCCTTCTGCCACAGAGGATGACTTCATCCACCGTGGCGTTTAATAGTCGTAAGATCTCCTCCTGCATTGGCCAATAATGTAGCGGAGGATCTCCTCATACTATGACCTGTATACAAAGCAGAATTTGGTAAATTAAGGAAGGCAGCTATTGAAGCAGGTATTCTTGACATAGTGTTAATACCAACTGGCTGAGCTGTGTATCCTCCGTTTACGTATCGCAAAAAAATCTGCCATTACATGCATTTTGTGTAGGATGCTCTTATTCCAGAACTTTACCTTTCTTCGTTTTGTAGGTTCTGGATTTAGTTTTCAAGAATGCTATTAATTTACCATATTTTGAAATATCTATATTCGTATGCACTTTTAATGCAGTTTTCAACATTGAATATTTTGTCCAAAGTGATGACGCAGCAAACCTATTATTGGCATTAAAGAAATATGCCAGTAGAACTGTTTCTGTTATAGATGTAATTCCTTTTTCTTTTTTCCAGTTGTCGAAATCTAAATATTCTTTTTCGTATGCGTCTTTGGACTTTGCTGGAACTAAATGTAAAGTCGCTTGCTCTGCGTCTTCCAATATTTCTACTTGAACGTTTGGTACGGCGAACTCTTCCATAATGTTCACAAATACTATTCTAACAATGCAAACTCTTTTCATCTTTATATAGATCATTTTAGAATTTTACTTACATTTTGACACCTTAAGCACAAAATATGACTTGAAAGATAAAATATGTAATTTATTTATTATTTACTATAACAACAACAAAAAACGAATCAGTCACTATAGAAATAAATCCATGATCACCCATAAATTCAAATAATAAGAAAATTGAATTAAACCTAAATTAACTAACATAATTAAGTACATTTCATTCTAATTTATTATCGGTTGTGGATAAAGTTTTGTATTACATTCGGGTCTTATTAGGCATATAAAACACTTAAGAAAATAAACGCTCTCGTGTTTATTTTCTTGCGTGTTTTATATGCCTAATAAGACCCTTATATAATAAATAACTATTATTTTATACTTTAATATTATTTTAGGTAGCAATGATATTCGGAATCATGGGGGCATGTCGTAGACATGAACTCCACGATTTAAAAGTCGAAAATGTTCAAGATACAAAGGAAATATTAATCGTCAATATAGTCGAGACTAAAACAAAAATACAAAGAACATTCACAATTACCGGTAAATATTACGAAATTTGCAAACAATATATTAATCTTCGACCGGTCATCTGTCCTACTCCATTTTTTTTTTGTAAACTACAACAATGGGAAATGTACAGTTCAAAACATTGGCATCAATAAATTTGGAACCTTGGGCAAGCAAACTGCGACCTATTTAGGACTGTCAAATGCAAATTTGTACACAGGACACTGTTTTTGCAGAACGTCTGCAACCGTATTAGTGGATGGCGACGGTGATATTACTACTTGAAAAAGACATGGTGGTTGGAAGTCCACGACGGTGGCTGAGTGTTACATTGAAAACAGTGTGCAGAATAAAATAAACATTTCAAATCAAATTTTGAGTTCTATCGCAAATGTGAGTGACGAAATTAACATAAACATGGCCTCCAGTTCAAATTCGACAACCATTCGCACAGGAACAGCCCCTCAAATAAATTTTACAAATTGCACTGTAAATAATATGTATATTTCCAAAAAAGGTTAACAAATCAATGTGTTTTAAAAAAGGTTACTATTTAATTAATATGTTAAAAAAAGTTCCTTTTCATTGTTATAAAAAATTTCATTTTCATTTATGATAATATGTAATATTCTTAAAATAAATATTTGTTTCGGTTATTAGTTTATGAAATAATTTAATTAAATTAAAATTGAATTCATTAAAATTAATAATAATTTTTAATTGCATATTTACTTTTAAACTTATTCGTTCATAACAAAAACTTGTAATAAGATACGTATTTTATTAACACTATTTTGTTTTTCAGATCAGTTGCACATCGATTTTGAGTAACAAAAAATTTCGCGCTAAGTTGTATGATATTTTATTTCATACTAATACGTTATAAGCAAATAAACCCTTAGTTATCGTAACCATGAACACGTTCATAACTCCCTTGGAAAGTTATGAACTGGTATCTAGGCAGTTATAGATCTATAACTGCCCACTAATCATTATTATGTATTTTGACAAATATTTGCAAACTTGTCAGTTTTTATATCCAACCATGCCTACTTAATTTTGAAAACAACGTTCATTTAATTTTAATAACCAAAAAATTTCATTTTTTAGTAACAAATAATATTATTTATCTACTCTACTCTCTTGATATATAAATAACTATTATAGTTATATGGTATTTTACAGAAAGAGAAATGATTACTGGTTCACTTTATAAATGTATTTAATATTGATATGAGAATCTTCAATTTACTTCAATCAGTTAGGTAAGAGGGGAGATTTTTAAGTTATCTACCTAGCTATGAAGGAAAACAGATATATGAAAAAAAAATTTATGTCCTCATAGATTAACACATTTAGTCCAACGTGTCTCCAGTTGTCCTACACCAAAAAATTCATTTGTTGTGAACACGGTAGTTGTCATGAAGCAGCAATGTCTTTTCACGATGCCAGTTCGGCCGTTTTCGCAAGATAGCCGTTTTTAAGTTTTTAATTGTGTTTCCATAAGCTTCAGCGTTTATTGTACGCCCTCTCTCCATGTATTCCACTAACAAAACACCCTCAGAATCCCAGAAAACTGTTGCCATCAAATTTTTTCTAGAAAATTGTGTCTTTACTTTATTCGGCGGCGGGAAGCCTTTGTGAACCCACTGCATCGATTCCTGTTTGCTAGGGGGGGGGGGTCCTAGTGATAGACCCACGTTTCGTTACCAGTAACAATTTTATTCAAAAAGTCACGGTCTTGCGCCAAAGCCGCCAAATTGTCTCGGCAAATTTGTTCCCTGCATTGTTTTTGCTCTGGTGTGAGCAACTTTGGAATCCTCTCGAAAATGATTTTTGGGCCATTACCTTCCTTTGTCAAAAACTTAATGAAACCTCGATACTCCAGTTTCATTTCGCTCATGTTACTGCACTAATTGCCGTGGCAAATTTGTACTACTTTACAGATTGACTTGCTATTTTGACAACGTCACTTTGTATGTCTAACGCATACGCAATATTGTTTTCGGTCGCCTAGCAACCCGTTTTCATAGCTAGGTAGATAATTTAAAAATCTCCCCTCGTACATACTTAATTAGAAAACATTTAAAGTTCGCGGCAATGTGCGAATGCATAAATGAGTTGTAAAAGAAGGGGAAGATGCGGTCTGAATGACTTGTAGTTTTTTAGTTAGTTTTAGGGCGTTGATGTTTGAAGTTGGAAAAAAGAGAGGCACAAGTGACGGTAGTATATAGTAACACTGCCCTCTATATTGAGAAAATATAATAAAATAAAAGTTAGTTTTGTAATAGGGAAGTAAAAAGAATACTATCCTTATTAAAAGATAAAAGATTAAAGTGAATGAGGGGTCGAATATTGTTAAATCGGTGTTAAAAAGAAAGGTGACGCAACAATTTAAAATTACGTGTTTTGTGCATATTGGAGGTCATACAAGATTATATTTAAATATTGAACGAAAAATATAAAATACGATAATCATCCTGTCTGATAAATCAGTAGATAAAGAACAATAACATGAAAGTATTAATCGCTAATTTATGTAATACAGCACTGCTGTTTGTATTTGCAGGCGGTTTGTAATGAAACTTGACTTATTGAAGTGATAATTAAAACCTATAAAAATATCCAGAAAATATTAATCGAATTGATAGATTTTGGGAATTGGAACGAACGACGAAGTCATCCAATCTTCGGCTACTATAAATAACAAGTAAGACTGATAAATTTACGTAATAAAGAAAACGTTTGTGTGTTTGTTTTTCCTTAAATTGTGGTTTAACTATCCGCACTGAATTTTTGATTTATTTTTATTATTAACCATTACGGATATTAAAAGCTCTAATACTAAAGGAAGTAATTTCAAGTAAAGTTACAATTTCCATATACATTTAAGAGAATCAATTTGAAGATATTTTTTATATTTGACAAACAATAATCGTTTCTTTTAATAAATAAGCTAGCCGGCGCAACAAGACAAGAAAGGAATTTGTTAAGCAAATATTAGTTTCATTTATGCAGAGAAAAATCCGATAGCAAATAAGTTAAATGTAAATTAATGAAAGTTATCGTTGCGAGCTGAAACTACCTAAATTAAATCAAAAGATAAACATTTTAAATTCTCAAGAAAACAATACGAATTTATATTAAAGGATTTTGAAATTATTAAAAATTGTAAAAGAACCCTAAAATTTATCTTTTGTGGCGAGTGTAAACAAGCAAAAGGAATAGGTCCATGTTTACGCCCGTTACACATGGTATAATTAAGGTGATCAATTATATAAAAAGGAAATACCGGACATGTATTCATCACCAAAAGGGTCTGAGGATTTCCAAATACTCATCAGTAAGGGGAAGGAGAAGGAGAAATTTCTTTTAAATTAGATACAACATTATGAGTTTTTATGATCTCTAGCCTAAGTGACAAATGTAGTGGTTGTTGCTAATGGATGGTTAATTAATGTTAATAATAAAGAGAATGTAATTATTAATCTTAATATTATGGGAAGTTTTAGACGTCCTAAGTCATTATGCAATAGATTCAAAAAATTAAAAAAATCTATTTAATTCTGTATTTTACTTTGGTTTTTAAAAGTACATAGTTAATAAAATGGCGAGCGAAACATTACTCCTTTGTATATTTTTTCGTTGAAAAAATTATTTCTGTGACGTGGGATCTCGGTAAATATATGCTCATTTCTACGATTTTTAATATGTGTGGTATATCTTCACTCTTGAAGTGGTTAAAAAACTCGACCCATTGTTTGTCAACAGAAATAAAACTGCTTTCTACCCTTTTTGTTTAACAGGTTGCATATTTTTTAATGCATACAATTTTATCGAAATGAGTTTCTAAATTCTAACCTTTTTTAGGAATATCCAACGAAACGCTTGCGTCCATTTACCCAAATGTAAGTAGTATAAAACATAGTCCTGGCGTTTTAAATTGAGTTACGGCTAGGGCTTCTTTATTTACCAAAGCTGCTAACAAATCGTTAAGTTGATTTGGCATGTTTCCGTTCTATGAATTGTTGCTTTAAATTTGATAGAACCATGTATTCTTCTACCATTGAAGATTTTTCTGATTCCACTTGCAGCACGTATTTATGAAATGTAGAAGAATGAAGAAACCACAGCCCAACTTAAAAAAATTGTTTTTAAAACGGTTATCAATGCGGGACATTTTTCTTGAGAAAGAAAGTAACTCTGTAACGGTTTGAACATTTTTAATATTCTTTCTATCGAAACCACCTAGTTTTACTGTATCCCAACAGTTTTTGGTATTCAACATTAATAAACTCACAAAATTATTTTAATTGTTCAACTCGAACAGAAATAGGCGTAGATTTTCACATTAAGGGATTCGATGTTAATAGGCAAGCAGTTTGTTGATGTTGGAATACAGTTATGAAGGATATGTGCAGCACAGTTCACCCCAATTAAGGGTCTTTTAAGTAACTGCTGAATTTTATGAAAGACGTTATTTTGGCCATGTCTTTCTGCTCATCCAAAATTGAAATTAGTGTTGTCAGCGCACATTGCCATTACTTTTGTTGTTAATTCGTATTCGTCAACCGTTTTAATAATATATTTGGATATAATGTCTAAAGTTTCACCTGTAAAATCTTGAACTTCCAAAAGTTTTGCGTGAATGCCCTGGTCTTTCATGAAATATGTTACGAGTATAGCACAGATTATCACGCTCCCGTGATTAGAACAATCGGTATAGATTGTTACAAAATTGACCGTGCCAAAATCATTTTGTATGAAGCTTGTAGGGTCCCCCAGGTACCCTATCTTGAAAAGACTAATTTGAACTTATTTGCAAGAATGCAAATTCAAGAACAGAACAATGCTAAGTGATTTATCTTGACTTTACTAACAATAATGTTACCATTACTCAAATTAATTGCTTGCCTTACATTGACTTTCCTGGCATTAATTAAAATATTAGAATTTATTTACAAGTCTGATATTTAATTACTCGCAAACCTCAAATCTGATCAAAAGAATTGGCCGTCTAGTGGTAGGTACGTTGTGCTATTTGAATTAGATAGGCTGGATGAGGTTAAGTGTTGCATCATGTGGGGTAGGTAAAAAAATGAAACTACTCAAATTAAAATTAACGAGCTTTCCGCAATGATGGTTCAATCCGTTGATGTACTATTGTGGGAAAGAATCACCAATAAAACCCACTTTATTCATAAATAAGTAATTGAACAAGTGCATTAATAAATCAAACAAAAAAAAAACAATGAAAGAGTTAAATATATAACAAACCACCACTAAATCCGGTTAAAGTGCGGACAAAATCATAACATTAAGAGAAAAATAAATAACAAGCAGTTTACACATAAACTCAATTAAAAAAAAACCCATGTAGTCACAACCACAATTGTATTAGAAATAAATCAGAATAAAAATCGTAATACCAAACATGTGGCCCTTTAAAACCAATCATGCCGGTCTTTAAGTGAATAAGTCCATAAACCAATAAGGCAAATTACGGTAAATATAAAATACAACAGTAAATTTGCACAATAAGGTAAAGGCAAGGACAAAAGAAAATAGACAAGGAATTTACACGCACACCATTGTTTAGTGACTACTAAAGCACCAAATACATACGTAAAACTACAATAAATGACATATAAAGAGAAATTCTTTCGCAGGCAAACAATTCTACTTAAACAAACCGATACAAAAAAAAAACTCATTAAAACAAGACCTTACCAGGGTAAGTTGTAAATAGATCATAGCATCGTGACCGATATTTGACGGTATTTGACTGCGTTAGAAAAATACAGCGCCCCTTTCTCAGGTTACACATTCATCTATTCAACAATAAAAATAAGCTTCTAGGTGTTTAATGGTCATCTGAACCCGTGAGTATGTAAACACTCAGCAATTGCCTATTACAATTTTAACTAAGGTCTATCCTGTACCCGCTCGCCATGCCCACCTCTACACAAATATAAATATAAACAACAAACAAAAATGCTAATTCACCCAAATACAATAGTGGGGAAGCCCTGTACTGTCTTATTTTAGCAGATTTCAGCTTAACGAGCCCGCGTACGATTGAGATACCTTTGCAAGGCAATGTTTGATTTTTAATACGTTACATAGGCTTGAAAAATTATTTGCTGCGAGCTTTCATTTATGTAAAAATACCTACTTACACTTGAATATATTCCCTTTAGTTAATCACATTGTGCACCAATTCGACGATTTAAGATACGTGGTTTAAAACTCGACGCCGCGGCGATTAATTATAGATTAATTTTTGGAAAAATTTACATTAAAACATACACTACAAGAAAAGAACGAATTAGCGTTTTAGTTTTGCTAAAAGGCACACGACAAAATATTTATAGACCGAACGACTTACAAAAGGAGTTTCTAATTAAAACAAATAAAAGCTATCTGGCTCAATGAAAATTTCAACAGCAATTGCCTTCCCCTCTGATTTCAAACTAACTATATCTACTCCTGAAAAACCACCCCCGTTTTTGCAAGTAATAAAAAAAAACAAGAAGTTAATTCGTGGGAACGATTTTCGCATTCCTAACAGAACGAAATCTTAATTTTAAAAATATGCATTCGTCCGTAACAAACCCTACACTAAATATCAAATTTCCTAGTGCCAAACTGTTACGGTCGAAAATGAAACTAAAACAGTAGGTACCAGATAATGAGAGTGCACCGGACTAACTCGGTGGGAGAGGGCGTGGGCGTGTTTTTGAATTTAAAAAATACCGAAGGTGGTTAGTCGTATTGTCGAAAGTCGCAAATAAGGGTGCGTCGTAATTAAAATAAAGTCAAGTAAAGGGCGCCAGACTGTTATTAAGACGATATCGGTAAGGATACACCTGGGCACACGTAGATAAATCAGCCTTCAATAGCCAAAAAATCTCACTTACCTTACGTTGACTTCCTCCACGTCGGAGATGCTTCGAAACTTTAGCTCAAAGAACAAATCTTAAAATATCTACACCCTCAATTACTAAAGTAGGGTGTGCGCAAATCAGCTGTTGCGTTTCAATGACTTCTTTAACTTTATATTTCGTTACGTTCTACTAATGCTTGTTAACAAAATACGCTCAAACACAATAAAAAAAGTAATTAACGTTATATGTTACGCTTAAATCTTATTAACTCAAATTTTAATACTACACATCTCTAAAGCTCTGTCATTAATTGAACTAAACTAAAATAATTAGACATAAACTAGATAAATGTCATTTAAAATTCCTCTAATTGGATACATTAAACAACCCAACTATTTAATAAAACTCAAACTAAATGCCTCAATTGTAGGAAATTACCACTGGTTACTTTTAAAATGAATCAATAAAATTGAAATCAAAATTTAGCTCTCGATTAATTGTTTAGTTTGAATAATAAAATCACTACTTTTCGTAAATTATTGCTTTCACTGATCGGGAGAAGATCACAAATAACACTATAAAATTCAATTAATTGTTCATCTATTCTACCTGAATAATCGTATATCAGAAAACACACAACAAGATACATATATTTACACTGCTTACGGTTCAATTTAAAATCTTCAATTCTAGAATAAGGGAGCATATAAGTAGGTCAACCTTGTAAGCTTACCAGGTTTTAATTTTAAATTACAGAAATGGAATTACCTAAATATGGTTAAAATTCAAAGCATTACGTAACAAAATGGTCACTCAAAATCAATTTTACCAAGCGAAATTTTCATATACATAAATTTGCACTACATTTAATTAAATAATAAAAAAACAAAATACTAAAGACAGCACAAATAAAAGCAGTTCGTCAACCTTTTAATAAACGGCTGCGTTTATTCGCTCATCAACAAATAATATCACCAAATTTACAAACAGAGATATGATAAAAATAATCACAATAACATACAACATTGAGTTACCTTCTACAGAACTCTTGAGTATGTCTTCACCAGGTACTAATGAAAGCAAAACGGACGGGATCGGCTTCAGGACACCTGGTGCACGTTCTCGATCGGCAAGGCAAACCCATGCGGCCATTTCCCAGTTTTAAATTTCGATAGCGATACGCTTACGTTAATTGGCCAGGACGTTATATAATTTATGTGCACAGAACAAATCGCTTTTTCGCACAAGACATTTACACATTACCTGTTTAATGTTCCATTAATTCGGTAGCTCTATTTACAAGTCTTTTTAATATTAAAACGAAAAATGTCTATTTACAAATTATTTACAGTGAGATTTTCGTCTGTTGCAGCTGATTTTATTACGGGCGGAAACAAAACGTTGTGCCTTCACAATGGTTTTATTCGAAAATATAAATCCGCATTTAGCGCGTCTCCAAATTCACCACCACGATGCACTTATATATAAACACTATAACAAATAAAAAAATTAAAAAAATTTTGTGTGTTGTTATATATTACAAAGGTAAATCGTACCACGGTCTAGCTCAGTGAGGTACAAACTTATAAAACTTACTGAAATTGAGAACTCGTTCATCAGGTGTGAGGAAAGCAGAGATATTTTCATAGATATAATCAGTATTAGCATTTGTTTTAGCACCACTCAATGTCTAGGTTTAATAAATAAAATACAACAAAAATTGAGAAAGGTTGTATCTCAGAACATAATAGGTAATCTGAATAAGCACTAAACATCTGTATTTATATGTATATTTAATAAAGCAAAATGTCTGATTAATATCAGAATAAAATAACTAAAACGATACTTCTTGTACGGCCTTACAATCTTAAAGTACTAAATTAAACACTGTAGATAAACGTACAATCTATTTACTTAGAATTCAAAATGCATCTATTCAACATGTATGCAATAATGAAATATGTATTGACCAATGTCAACAAATTACAGTTGTGATAGGTCATGAACTCAAATGTTTTTATTTCAGGAGCAGGACTCAGCTGTTCTTTTTTTTCAACCGTATCAAAACAACACAAACTGATTTGTTATTTACTTAACTGCACTAAAAGGATAAGTACTTACTTGTACAAAACAAATATTTTAATCTCGTCTGAAACGAACTGTAGCTTGAGAACTTTCATTTCCAATTCCAAGACAAATATACGATAATATAAAGGTAATTTCCATTTGTAATTAACGTACAAATAAACGAAACATAAACGTATGGGAAGGCACTATAACTTTCCTATGTCTTCAACATAAAAATTAGATGAACGGTAGCATATAGGAGCACTCAATTATTGGCACCAAATGTTGTCCCTACAATAATTGAAAGATATAACGACAAACGCAGAATATGTATAACAGCATATGTGATTGATGCAAAACAAAGGTATCTCCATTTATGTTCATAAAGATGACATTGCATTAACCTGCCATTTTAACAAAGTAACTGTTCGTGACGTCATACCCACGTTACTCAATGATACGTAAATTTACCAAAATAAAAACTTTTCCTTAAGATAAACGGTATTATTATTCCTTATTCTTATTCCGTATTCTGATTCTGATTCCCTTATAAAGGGGATGCAAAACTTAAAAAAGATAACGTCTGAACTTCACGGCATAATATACGGAAATGCACAAGCATGCTCAACTCATGCTGTGCATAGAACTAAAATTGAATGTCTAAAATATAGACAGGGACGTTCGTAATTATGTAGACTGAAGAGAAAATATTGCGATATAAAAATTTAATTATTGAACGAAAAAAGAAATGCTTAAAAATAAAAATACTAATGTAATGTAAATATACTTATCGATAATAATGCAAATTTCGAAGTTTAAATTAAGGTAACGTCAGACAAGAATTGGCACGTTACAACACATCCCTTTGTGAAATGTTCGTGAATTGACCCCGCGGTTCGTAACTTCAAAAGAAATAACCAGGAGGGATGAACGTCAACACAATTCTCCACCAAACTGGTGCTTTAGTTGCAAACAACTTCTCTGAAAGGTTCGGTCCATCAGGTATTCGAAAAAAAGGCACACCCCAACTCCCAACTTCACATCCTTTACTCACGAAAGTCAGATCAAGAATCTCCGCGCAAACAAACAGCGTCTCTCCCTCTCAATAATATTACACCATCTTTCTCAACCAAACCATATCATGAAAAAAACTGCTGACTGTGTGGCGTGCACGATTCAAGTGCAAATTGTCGTCCACAGATTTATTCCCTTAACGATAACGATAATTACTTAAGACTAATGGATTGAGATACTATACACCGGCCGAAAAACGACGTGAAGTACTAAACGGTATAAGTAAAATTAACATCAAAAGCCCCTGCTTAAACAAGCAAACCAAGGAACGATCTCATCCAACAATTTAAATGCGAACTTTTCTTATCTACAACTACATTTTATTTTAACCAAACCTGTTATAAAAATTCACAGGTAACTAATTTAGATTCAACTCAGTTTCCTATTTCCAATTAATTAATCTACAAAATATATAATTGTCAATTCCGGAAATCAAATTTAAATGGCAATACGAAAAGTTTAACTCGAAAACCACTACAACTTAAAAAAATCAAACAATCTATTATTACTTTCACCGGTACCTTGATGAACACCAAAAAAATCAACAAGTTTCATTAGCGTAAATTGAGTCACTAGCAAAAAAAGAATAAAAAGAAAAAAATACGTACATACATACAGGGCGTTCAAATACACATGACATAACAAAGACGTCTTTGATTGCAGTGTGTACCGACGTAATTAATTATTAAACTAGCAGCATTTTTACATCAAGAATGTGCGCATAAAAATTTCCAATGATTCGTTACGCCCCTTCAGTAAAGCAGTTTTTAAGCGTACACCTGATAGTTAAACGTCAACATGTGTTTTTCAACCCCTAGCCAAATATAAGTTACATACATTCCCACATTTTTTACATAAAAATACATAAATAAAATATTCCGAAAACATTAGAAAATTACGACGTATTATCAAGATATTAAAAATCCACTAATTATCTTTTCTATCGCGGTAACAATGGCGATTTGACAAATGTTTATTACAATAATGAAATTTTTGTGGGCTGCTACCTACAAGCTTAATAATTCTTTTTGTAAAATGTTACACACAATACTTTCAGATATGATTCCAGCACGTTCAAATTTATGTTGAAAGTAACTTTTGGAATCCATAGAACGAAAGGACTGACTGTTGACCACAATAAAAGCGAATGTAACTTTTAATGGGTTTTAAGTTTACATATCAAATTCGATGTTCTGGCTTCTTATGTAAAACTTTATTCATTGTTTCGTAATACTCCTATCTCCTTCTATTTTTCCCAGAGGTTGCATTGTAATCATTTCTCAATATGTTTTTATTAAACCCTTCCACTTTGTTTTATACTGCTGCCATGTATATTGTATGGCAATTTCACTTAACCGATGCGCAATTTTCATCCAGACATGTTTTTAAACAGATTGTTGACATTACTCATTATTCTCCTATAGTAATGTTATTAACAATGTTGATTCAGGCGACCATAACTTCTTTTCAAAAATTTCATTTTTATCTGTGTATAAAGGTGTCATCAAATGAAATCACATTGAAATTCAGGAAAGTTATTTAAAAAATGTTAACACCTTTTAAAAAAATACTAATTAAGGCTTTTGAAAGTGTTTCTTAAAAATTAAGTATTTATTAGAAAACGTAACAAAACAAAAAATAAGCACTCCAGCTTTAAAACAACAGAAAAAATAACAAAAAACTCACAAAAACCTTAAAACCGTGATAACAGAGACGATTATATTTAATTATTCCAAGAATATTTAGTATTTCGTTGCATATGCTTTTTGTTTTTCGTCAGCTTGTAGTTTTTAAAAAAATACTAATTATGGCTTTCGAAATTGTTTCTTAAAAATTAAATTAAATATTTATTAGAAAACATAACAAAACAAAACATAAGCACTCCAGCTTTGAAACAACAGAAAAAATAACAAAAAACTCACAAAAACCTTGAAACTATGATAACAGAGACAATTATATTTAATTATGCCAAGAATATTTAGTATTTTGTTGCATATCCATTTTGTTTTTCGTCAGCTTGTAGTCTGTTTTGCATTCGACGTCCAAGTTCATCCCACAAATGCCCTTTTATAACGGTAGATATTTATACAATAACCAGGTCTTTATTATTACTAATGAATGCTTTGGGTCATTGTCTCTTGATAAAATTTAAATTTATCAGCGATACCCATCTTGCATGCGCTTTCTTTATTACTTTTCAGAATGTCAAGATACATGTTTTATCCATGATACCTTCTATAAAATGAAGGTTTCCGACACCTGAAGCTGCTATGCTGCCCCACACCATTGCTGATAAGCCTTCGTCCTTCGCCTTTTTAGTGTTTTTGGAACAATAATCTTCATTTCGCCTACGCCACACATAACGCCGGCTATCGGACCCCAACATATTAAATTTGTCTTCGCCCGTGAAAGAACCTGTGAAATGTTTATATATATATATATATATATATATATATATATATACAGGTGTGGCGCGAAGAGTTTTGATTAAAAGTAATGGCGGATACAGTTATATTAAAAATCTGAAATTACGAAGCTGTATGTTTTGGATGACGCTGAATTCAAATATAATATTGTCCTGAATGTGGCACTTTCGGTTATACCGGAAGTAGACGTCAACTTTGTTATTTTAAATGGAACCTAATATTTTTTATTTTATTTTCGAATTCTACATGAAATTCTAGATAAAATTTGTGCACAATGTCCTATACCAAAAATGAAGTATTTTCGAGATATTTCGATTTTTTTAATGTTGAAAAATCCTAGTCCACATTGAATAATGATATCTCCATTAATAGCGAAGGTAGTGACGTGAAATTGTAACCAATAAACAACAACCGCTTGCCCGTTAACTCCATATATCCATCTCATTGATATTTCATACAGGGTGTTTTAAACTTAGCCGCCAACATGCACAATTTAAATCATTTGTAAGTTGCTTACTTTAAATAGAACACTCTGTATTTTATTACATTTTCCGCTGTATTTTTTTAAGCCAATTCGTTTGGTATCAGTATTCCCTATACCTAAATCCAAGCACTTTTGAGATATTTCATTATCTTAGTTAAAACATAACAACACTTAATTATTTCAATATTAGTAAAGGGTAGGCCATGATTTCCATTATTTAAGGTGATATTTTGTTATTTTTTCATAAGTTATTAATTCTGAAAAGTAACCAATAGCCTGAAAGGATTAGTAATTGTGGATATCATTAAAAACGTTGACTAGGTATTTTGTATTAATTTAATTAGATAACTTACAAACAAAAATAACTAAATGTAATTTTAAACAAATAAAGTTTTATAATAAGTGTTCAAAATTAGCACCATCTACTTCTAAACATTTATGAATCCTTTTCATTAAGTTATGTCTTGTAATTCTGGAAATATGGTCGGTTGTTAGAGAATTAAAAGCAAGTAAGACTCTCTGCATGAAAATACCTTATTTTTTAATGTAAGCCCAAATACCAAAATCTAGAGGAACCAAATCAGGAGAGCGAGCTGGCCAACGAAACAGACCCTGATTGGCAATCCATCTATCATCAAACATGTCGTAAAGATGCTGAGTAACAGATCCAAAGTTATGAGGAGGTGCTCCATCTTGCTGATACCAAGCTGAAGTCGCCTCTCCATTTCTTAAAGTATGTAACGCCGGTCGTATGGCTTCTTCTAAAATGTGGCGATATCTTGTACCGTTTAAATTTTCATCATAAAATTTTAATACTATAATTTTATCGTCTTTTATTGCACAAAAAACATTAAAACTTCAACTATCTTGGAAATAACGTTCTCTACTAACATGTGGATTTTCATTAGACCAAAAATGGGAATTATGTTGATTAAATAATCCATTTTTGCTAAACTTTGCTTCATCCATTTGTTTTCATCCTCTTGGGTCTTCATTAAAAACCATTCACAGAATTCTACCCTTCGAAGAAGATCATCTAATTGTAAGTGTTGCACCAAATGATATGAAAATGGTTTCCATTTGTGTTTTTTTTTAATACGAAGAATTGTTCTCGTCGACAAAGTAAGATCTCTCTCATAATCTCTAATGGGGGCATTTGGAGAGGCTGTAAAATAACCCAAAAGATTAATTTCGTTTATGTCATTGTAGTGGCTTATTTTTATTAATTTTTGTCTTATATTGACCAAACTGACGGCAGTTTTTAATCAATCTTCTTACAACATCACCAGTTGCATTTGGTCGATTTGGATACCTTTCTGCAAAAACACGGCAAGTCCGTTCAACAATTCTATTACACTCGCCGTAAATAATAATAAGATTTAAAAAATCATCATTAGTAAATCCTACATTTGCCATTATTTACTATGAAATACAAACTGGTAAAGAAAACTGTCAAAACAACATACACAATTAACGTTCTAACTATCAAATCTTTGACAGCCATGGCCTACCCTTTACTAATGTTGAAATAATTAAGTGTTGTTATGTTTTAACTAAGATAATTAAATATCTCAAAAGTGGTTGGATTTAGGTATAGGGAATACTGATACCAAACGAATTGGCTTAAAAAAATACAGCGGAAAATGTAATAAAATGCAGGGTGTTCTATTTAAAGTAAGCAACTTATAAATGATTTAAATTGTACATGTTGACGGCTAAGTTTAAAACATCCTGTATGAAATATCAATGAGATGGATATATGTAGTTAACGGGCAAGCACTTGTTGTTTATTGGTTACAATTTCACGTCACTAGCTTAGTTATTAATGGAGATACCGTGTTACACGTCCAAACCGCACTAGGCGTCGTGTAGGCTTACTAATGTAAGCGGGTTGCCAAGCCAGCTAACAGGGAGATGGGCGTGGTCGAAATAATAAGTAAAATGAATGATTAATATGCTCAAACACCTTACACTTATACTCAAATAGCTCAATTCGGGAAAATATGTCTCTAGGCGCCACCACAATCGAAACTTGCTAAAATAATTGTCTTAAGCTGGATGTTAATTAACCCACTTGATTGTGGAAAGTAGGATTTGCTTACTCGGTAAACTCATATACGAAGGTTCTAAAACAAACACTCGTCCAAAACAATTCAACTCAAACTCAAATAAATTTAGTACTACCCAGGTTATTAAAAACTTTTGAATACACCTCGTATACCAAAACTTCCAAAATAAAATTTATCACTCAAATCCATTCAATGAACGGTAATTAATTTTAAAATTCTTAACATGAACGATATCTTTTAAATTTAATTTACTTCTGAATCGTATTTGACATTCCTAAATATGTCAGTTCTCAAAACTCCAACTTTTATTATTAAACTTAATGAAATTTAAACTAACAGCTGATCCGTTAATTGTGCATTGCGTTAATGAAACTAACATGAAAATTTTGCAATCAACCTGGCTAATATGACTTTTCAGGTTGTTCCTTGATCTTAAAATCCAAAATATGCAAAGCTTACTTTTAAAATTGTCAAAACAAGATCACCAATTAAGTAAATGTTACAACTGTGTTTCATACCTGGCTAAATAAACAACAAAGTAAAATATAACGATGAATACATATATATTGTCCTGCATAAAATAAAACAAAACACAAATATTTACATAAATTACATCAGCGTGGTTGAAGTTAAACCACCAAATACCACTGCATTCTTACTACTAAACAAACCATACAATAAGACTCAAGAACGATTATCTCTTCCTTTCAAAACTATTTAATAATTTAAACCACAATACGCAATAAACTAACCAAAAGATAATCGGCTTAAATGAGTTCATAAAATTCCTAAATCTAATTTCTTACTTAAAATTGTCCATAAATCCTTGGATTTTCTTTTTCTTTCTTCCGTAAATCAATTATTTGTAGTCCATTGGTACTCCTTAAATTGCATGAACGCACATAACAAATGCTTCACAATTTCACAAACACTTATTCCTTCCTGTACTCACAAATAGTCTAATAACACGTAATAAGATGTATACGTTTGGTTGCCTCTTAAAATTTCTAGCAACCTTTACCAATTTAGTCCTTATACAAATAAACTTTCAATGTCATATACGTTACTTAAACATTGGCTTAATATACAACGAACACTTCGTTCACTTAACAGGTGGTCTCATAAATACTTTTAGCTGAATCTCGGTACAAGAACACGCGCTGCACTTAACACTTTAACATAACAGCTGTTATCTTTTATAAATCTGCTTACGCACTTATTACTTTCTTGAAAATAAACAAACTAATTTTTATCTTCAATCCCAATTTAATTATCGTTTTATTTATGAATGTCTTTTACGATTCATCCCCTTTCGGGTAACGCAGTTGTTTAAACAATTACTGCCTCATTAAAATTCACAAATATCCTCCAACATCATCCCATTCTATCACACAACCTTCGCGCGCATCTTCCGCCAACCTTCACCACCAGCAACAGCCAAAACAGAAAAAGCTTAACTCACTCGTCAATCCCTGACTTTCCTATTTATAACTTCAATCATCCATCTTTAAACATGTCTTCCTTCCGCGTTATATTCTCCAATAATATTCATTCAAAATTTCTTAGGGCCGATAGCTGCTGCCCTCTATACAAGCACGCGTGTAATTACAATACATCGCCATATTTGTTTTTACTTACAAATTTTACAATTACTCCATGAAGAAATCATTTTTCGTCACCACATTCATTCAGTAGCCACTCTGGACCATTACGCAACTTTCAACATTTATCTCCAACCTGCGCTCGATCTCCTTCCGCAACATTTGCAAAAATAAGTACAGTCTAAGGTCTCGAATCTCATATACATACACGTATTCTTAAAACAAATTGCACAACATTACGAAAACTTTCTGAAATTAACACTTAAACATACCCAATCTTTCTCTACATATTTTCTAAAACATTTTACACTTATTCTTCACATTTTCTGACCAAGATTACTCATCTTATCTTCAGACATTCCATTCTTTATCAGCAGCAAAACAGTAGCGATACAGTGGAAAGCATTATCGTCCCATCAACAAATTTCTCTTCACATTTACATTCATCAGAATCTATTTATTCCAACACTAAAGTCTCTATAATATTCAAATACACGTATCTACATACAGAATTATATTTCTCCTACATTTCCAGTGGCGTATCATACACCCACATACATTATGCATACACACAAAAATTTTTTTTTTCGTTCAAACTCAATACACTCGCACTCAAAACACGTAATACACATCATTATAACATCCTATATACAGGGTGCGTCAACGCAACCTGACAACCGTTATTCAATGTTGACTAGGATTTTTTCAAAATTTAAAAAAAAATCGAAATATCTCGAAAATACTTCATTTTTGATATAGGACATTGTGCACAAATTTTATCTAGAATTTCATGTAGAATTCAAAAATAAAATAAAAAATATTAGGTTCCATTTAAAATAACAAAGTTGACGTCTACGTCCGGTATAACCACATTCAGGACTATTATATTTGAACTCAGCGTCATCCAAAACCTAAAGCTTCGTAATTTCAGATTTTTAACATAACTGTATCCGCCATTACTTTTAATCAAAACTCTTGCACCACACTGTATATATATATATATATATATATATATATATATATATATATATATATATATATATATATATATACAGTGACCAAACGAGAATGGGTGGAAGATTATATAAAGATGAAATAAGTTATAGAAATGATGTTTGAACTAGGGGTAGAAGTAGTGATATAGGGCCTGTTCTGGTCCACATCATACGAATTTTGCATTCAAGGTCAAATCAGTTAGTCCGTCGTGCACGTGCGGATTGCCTCGTTAATCATATAGGGCCGATCCTGATCCCTACAAGGAAGATATAGGGCCGATCCTGATGCACGCGAAAAGTGTGTGAGAGAGAAAGAGAATGTTCACTGCTTTATGCTAATAAATAGTGTGTGGTTGAGTTAAGGTCGAAATCTAAAGCTTGTGTGTATCATATTACAATTTTTAGTAAGTGTGTAGGAGAGAAAGAGAGTTCGCCGGTTCTGATCCAGCAGTACTGCTCTATGCTATCGTGGTTGGGTCAAGGTCGATAAAGTTTGTGTGTATCATATTACAATTCTT
Organism: Vesta saturnalis; assembly: GCA_036346205.1. Taxonomy (NCBI): domain Eukaryota; kingdom Metazoa; phylum Arthropoda; class Insecta; order Coleoptera; family Lampyridae; genus Vesta; species Vesta saturnalis. Next base: position 22,080 of record JARFJB010002548.1, read on the forward strand.
CTTATATAAACCCCAGTGAGCTGTTAGAAATCTTTTCAGGGTTAGTAGTTTCAAGGATGTCGGTTTAGTATAAAAGGCTTCCGTAGGTGTGTGTGTGTGTGTGTGTGCGTGTAAGCGTGCGCGTGCGCGTGTGCGTGTGCTTGTGCGTGTGTGGGTGCGTGCGTGCGTGCGTGTGTGTCGTGTATGTGTTGGCTTGGCTGCGTGCGTGTGTGTGTGTGTACGATTCAGTAAACAGAAATGATGAAACTAGTACGTGTGATGCGAAGAGAAAAAGTAGTAGTAGTAAGTGAAAATGAGAGAAAGAAGCACCTACAAGGATTATTGAAAAAAATAAAAAAATTATAACTCGATTTAGATTGTTATGAGATGAGAAGAAAAATGATTGGGCTTCAGCCACGGACTCAGTTATTTTGCCGATTTTAAGCAGAGTTTTATTTTACCGTAGTAGTCATCCAGTCCACTAATTTAAGTAATGAGTGTTGATGGAAAAATATTAGCGCAGCAAGGAAGCGAAATAAACCCTTGTTTTACAGTGATATGTAATAATAATAATGTATGTAATATTAAAAAATCTAGAAACCATTATATTCCTTTGAGAAGAAAAATGGTCGGTTTAGCAAGTGAATTTTAAATGCGGCCGCGGACTCATTTATTTTGTCGATTTTAAGCAGTTTTATGTTATAGTGATGACCATCCGTTAATTTATTTGATTGAAAAATATTAGCACAACGAAGAAGAGAAATAAACCATTGCTTTATGGTGGTATGTAATAATAATAACAATAATAATGTTTAAGAAATAGTTATATGTAATAAGAATGTTATGTAATATTTAAAAATAATATAGAAAGCTTTATATTCCCAAGAGTTTTATAATGATATTGAATGAATGAAACGCAGAATAAATTGCGCAAATCAAAGACTGTTAATCTGCTGAAGCCAAAAATACTTTATGTGTAAGTTTGAGAAATGAAGAAGGACGTACGTTATTCTGAAGTGAAAGAGACGAAACACGAGACGTACCGTATCGCGGGGTTCAGCGGGGGTTTGGGGATGCTGGAGAAACCAGAGACTCTTGGCTCTCCTGAAATTGTTGAAATTTGCCCCTATTCCCCTGCAAAAAAAATTTTGAAAGCATGAATGCATTTTACAAGTGACACTTTATCCATTTGACAGAAAAAAACTGGTTATGTTCAATATTTGAAACTCCTTACGAGTACTCGCAAAATAAAATGTTAAAACTAGCAGTATGCACAATTTTGTAAGAGCAATCATGTTTTAAAAAAAAATTGATTGGAAATACGGCAAATTTCCAAATTTAAATGCACAAGAGCACACGTACTTTAGTTAAACTGCACAATTCGAAGCATAATGAGTAGTAATTTTCTCTTTTACGCAGGTGTCAGACAAGATAATTCAGCATTTTTGCAAGCTGATAGCAGAGAATATTCTCTGCTGATAGTGTGTATTTATAATACAATGACATTCACATTGTTTTATATAATGGAAAAGAAAGTTTTTTCAAATTTTAATTTGCTTCATATTAAATGTAAACAAAAATTTTAATACTAATGAATAAATTGAAATGTTAAATTTTTTTCTATGATTAGAATTTTATAACTCATGTATATTTCTTCAGAGGCGGCGCACGTCCAAACCCTCGAATACTTTCTCTCTCACACAGCGAATATCTATCTCGCTTGCACAATGACCATCTATCTATCTCACTACTAATGCACTTATATTTCCCCCTTTTCACATGAGATAGAATAAACAAAAATTTGTTTATCGCAAATCGTTACAATGAAAATATGATTTATTACAATATATTTGGTATAAAACTAAATTATGTTTTGCTTTCTCCGTCTTAAAAGTTACAATTTAGTTTGTATTAATGTCTATTATTATTAATTAAACAATTGCACTTAAAAAACTGTTAAATATTTCAGTGTATATCTATTGTTTTTGCTAAAACTAGAGATATGTATGTATATTTCGAATAATAATAAAAATAGCGCAGGGATACACATTTATATAACATTTTTAGGATAATGGAAATGTTTTATGAGGAAAAAATATTTTACTTTCAAATAAAGCGATATGAATAAATAAAGCATTACAATGAGAGTATGAGCTATTTATTGCAATTGTTTACAATATAAAACTAAAAATTATGCATATCTTAAAAAAAAATGTTAAAAAGTTTTTGAAATGTTAGCACTGTTTTACACAAAAATTTAAGATATACAAAATTATATGTTTTAAATAAAAAATTCACAGTTAATGCTTTTTCTTCACTTGTAACTAAAAATAAAAATTTCCTAAAAAACTATACAAGCTAATTTAAATCGGTAGGTCCTCTAAAGTACGTAACAGGTTTTCACTATTTATTTTATTGCGTCTAATTTCTTCTAACTGTTGCTTAGCCTCAGCTAAAGCAACAGGACGTGCAGAAGTTCCTAATTTTCTTAATTCTATATTGTTTAGTGGCGAAGCTACCTTCAAAAGTAATGGTTTAGCGAAAAGACATAACATGCATTAATATAGCACTGAAAGTCCTCATTGGATCAGGCACGTTGACCAACAAAATCGGTGGTCACTAAATGTGTGGGGGGGAATTATTGGGTCCCATGTTCTAGGTCCTAATTTTGTTGAAGATACTCTAACCGGCGAGGTGTATTCATGTTTTTTTTAAGAGATGTGCTACCTAATTTTCTTCAAAATATTAATGAAGCAGCTTATGGAAATATGTGGTTCCAGCATCATGGTACACCCGACCACTACCATCGAGATGTACGAACATTTTTAAACCACTGGAAAGAAAATCAGTGGATAGGTCAACGAGGACACATTTCTTGGCCACCAAGGTCACCTGATCTGACCCCACTCGATTTCTTTTTGTGGGGTTATGTAAAAGATTATGTGTATAAAGAAATTCCAACTGCACCAGAAAATATGAAGGAAAGAATCAGAAATGCTTTTCAAAATATCAGATGGACGACATTTGAGTTAGTGAAAAATCGTTTTGTGCGACGTGTTAATAAATGTATTGAAGTTGAAGGAAGAACATTCGAGCATTTAATGAGAAATTGATTATTGATTTTTTTTTCTGGTTTGCTTGTAATTTGTATTTGTTAATTTTATTACACAATATTGAATATAAAAATAATACATATTTACAGTTATTTTCACCCGCCTAATTTACTGAAAACAATGCGTAGTTAATTTACAATATTAAGACAAATTTGCTAATGCCAATAGATAAAAAAATAAATTAAAAATACTTTCGAAGGTTCTAATTTTTACAGTAGAATTGAGAGTATCTCAAAACTTTGCAAGTTAACGCCAAAGTTTCTTTTATAAATTAATACAACTTGATTAAAAATCGTTTAGCATGAAACTAGAATTCTATGACCATCTTTATACGTTTACATTTTCAAAAAGACGTAAAAAATGAAATCGTCGATCTGAATATAATCAAATTGAGTACTTCAGAAATTTTACTAAAGACTGATTTAAATTTGCCTCGAAGCAAAAGTGCTTTATGCATTAATTTTGTTCAAAAAACCTGTTAAATTTAAAATAATTCATTAAACAATTTGTAATTGTTATATTAACTCCTGTTATTCCTTGAAAAATTTTTGTAGTAAGAAACTACAATCCAACTTAATATCTCTATTTTCAGTCTTTTTGTATTACACTCGCAATTTCACAAATAAACTGAAAATATTTTGAAAATTAATAATTTCAGGTATAAGACACGCCGCTTGATGAAAAAGAAAGAATATCAAACCAGTGACATAAACTGCATGGGGGCGGGGGGCATTCAAAAAAAATTTGAAAAGAGTTTTTACAGACAGTGACACGCTCTGTACATTATTAAAAGAAATCTAAAAATTAAAATATTTCAACAAAAGTCGCCTAAGAAATCAGTAGCGGCGACTGCAAGTGGGATCATTTTTTCAAAAAACAATTGAATATCTATAAAATCAAACGAGATAGACCCATACAATTTGGTATCAAACGAAAGCGTATTTTATGAGCTTTCCAAAAATGTAATAATATACAGCGTGTTTCATTAGAAAAAAATTAGTTTACTCCAACACCCTGTATGATCAAAAATATTTTTAAAATGTACTACCTATTGATATCTACCCATGGTCCAAAAATAATTTCTCTAACTTATTTCGTCTTTGTACAATCTTCCACCCCCTCCTCGTTTGGCCACCCTGTATACATACACACACAGACACACACACACACACACACACACACACACACACACACACACATATATATATATATATATATATATATATATATATATATATACAGTGTGTCCCAAATTGAGTAGTTTTGCTTGGCTATCTTTGTTATTAAGAAAGATACATTTTCGGTTAAATAGACAATGTAGTACAGTTTTTTATGCTTATTCAGAAGCTGCTCACAGATATGAAAAATTCGGAGCCGTTCTGAAAATATCCGACAAAAACCGAAAAATGCGTTTTTCGAAAAAGTTGTTTATTACTTTTATTATGAAAGTTATGGAAAAAAGTTTTGTACAAAAGTTATTTAATTAGTTATGGCAAAATCAAAAATGTTATCAAAAAAAAATCGCGTACATGATTTCTGCACAATGGATTGCAACTTTCTTATTTTAAATGAACACCATCTTGGATTTTAAAAGATATAAACTGCAGATTTTTTTCTGCTTTCAACCATGTATAACAATCTATGGTTGAAACAAAAGATAACGACACATTTTTTATTATAAAATTTGTATTAAATTGCTTTAAGGCATAAAAATAATTGAACTGTATAACAAAAATTATGATTATGATCAATAAATACTGCTTCAGTTGAATACAAACAATTTTATATGGAAAGTATTACTAGTTATTATAATCATAACATATGACAAAATGCTGGCCATTGTTAGCTAAGCATAACTGGCATCATTTTAAAACACTTTTAGTTACTTTATCCAAAGTACGACGATCAATATCGTTCAACGTGTCCTGTACAGATTCTTGTAGTTTATTCACTTTGTTATAATTAAAATTACTACCATACACTTTATTTTTATAGTACCCCACAAAAAAAAAGTTTAAAGGTGTTATATCTGCTGACCTGGGAGGCCATCTACAGGCGTGTTGGTAGCTATTACTTGATTGTTGAAACGGTTATTTAAATAATTTACCACATTTCTCGAATTATGGACAGGTGCTCCATCTTGTTATATACCATATTCCCATATTTTCTGCCAATGGTAATGCGTCCAATTGCTCTTCTAATGCTGTTTGCAAAATGTCCATGTAACGCGGCCCAGTTAATGTGCCATTAAAAACACTAAATCCAAAACGGATCTGGTTTCGCCGTGGTACAATTACACGTGGATTTACTTGAGCATAATGGTGTTCATTTATGCAATTAAACATGCCACAGTTACTGAAATGTGATTCGTCGGTCCACAGAATGCGATTAAGAAAACCATCATTTTCTGCCGTTTTGTTGATTAGCCACCTACAAAATGTTCTTCTACGTAGATAATCATTCCGCTGCAAAGTTTGGACTACGGTCAGTTTGTAAGGAAAAAACTTATGTTTTTTTTTTTAATTCTTGAGGCGGTACTTTTTTACATTAATTTGCCGAGTTGATACCTTCGGATCAACTGCTACACAAGCCAGTGTTAATTCCTCACCTTCATCTTGTACATTTGCTATACGAGCCGGTTTTCTTAATGCTCCATATTGCTGCATATTTTGATCTAATCTTCTAAATACTCTTCTATCTGGTTGTCGTCTTTCTGGGAAGTTGTTGCTATAAGCTTCAGCAGCAAGACGAGCATTTTTGTTGAGTCGGATATAAGTACAAAACATATCATACTGTTAGTTTAAAGGAAAAGTTGCCATTTCATATACATGATTAACTATGTAGGTATTAAAACTTTGCATAATAAAAACACGATGGAATACGAAAATTGATACAACAATTGAAACTTTAATTAAAACTTTACACAATAATGCTGAATAACACAATGGAATACGAAAATTGATACAACAATTGAAACTGACTGCTCAGGCCATCATTTGTTTTGACAAATTTTGTTATACCGTTCAATTGTTTTCATCACTTAAATCAATTTAAAACACATGTTGTCAAATGTATCGTTATCTTTTGTTTCAACCATAGATTGTTATACATGGTTGAAAGCAGAAAAAAATCTGCAGTTTATTTCTTTTAAAATCCAAGATGGCGCCCATTTAAAATAAGAAAGTTGAAATCCATTGTGCAGAAATCATACATGCGCTTTTTTTTCTGATAACATTTTTGACTTTGCCATAACTAATTAAATAACTTTTGTACAAAACTTTTTTCCATGACTTTCATAATAAGAGTAATAAACAACTTTTTCGAAAAACGCATTTTTCGGTTTTTGTCGGATATTTTCTGAACCGCTCGGAATTTTTCATATCTGTGAGCAGCTTCTGAATAAGCATAAAAAACTCTGCTACATTGTCCATTTAACCGAACCTGTATCTTTCTTAATAACAAAGATAGAAGTAGTAATAGAAATTACAACTGATGGACGGTCGGCTAAACAAAACGTTAATGTACTAAGAAAATATACAGTGAAGGAATAAAATAAAAGCCAAATTAACAAGAAAAAGTAAACTTTAGTTTAAATTGACAAGTTCGTTAAAAGATGATTCTGGAATCTGGATTTAAACGGTGATATTTGATAATTTCTTTAATTCCAGGCAAATTGAGTTTTGCACTTTTATTACAAATGTGTAAATTTTCAAAATGAATGAAGATTTATCATTGCAGTTATTGTGCTTAATGATAAGAGTAATGTTCAGGTATTCTAGTTTTAAATCTCCTTCCTGTTAAACCTATATAAAAGAATCATAACTATCGCAATTAAGCTTATAAACTTATAAATTTTATCGCTAGTATTAACTAATACAGATCTGAAGTTATCTTTTCAATTATATTAACGTTTCGTAATTACACCACTTTAACTTGTATTTTTGACACTAAGATTTTTTCCTTTTCTTCAAAAAATAAAATCAGATCACTGTTAGTTAATACTAAAAATAAAATCAATAACTTACAGGGCCGTAGCCAAAGTTTTTTTTCGGGGGGTGTTTAGTATCGAATATTCTTTTCAGCCAAACTGACAATATAAATATCCGAAAATGTAACAATGGTATTACTGGTTTCCAACTTAAAAAACCACTAACTCTGATTTTAATTTTAATAACAAACTGTACAGAAATGTATTTATTTATTGTACAAAATACAATAAGACATGACATACTTACTTCCAAAGGCAAATAATTCATTTGCGAAACATTTTAAAAACAAACAGTAGAAAGCGAAAATAGTACATGAACACAGAATATAATTTATCCGCAAACGTCACAAAAGTGACACGTTTAAGACTAAATGTCACAGGTAAAGGTTTCACTTCTCGGACATGGAGTAAAAGTTTCACTTTTGCGTGTAGCCAATCAACTTTACTCTTAATAACATAATATACTATTGTATTACAAAATCAAACCGTCTTGATTTATTTGAAAATATTTCTAAAACACATTGATTTTCTATGGTAATGTTCCTGTGAATACTTATAAGTGCTAGACCATTTAAACGATTTTGGCCAGTTGAATTCCGTAAGTAACTTTTTAATCTTCTTAGTGATGAAAAACGTCGTTTTGGTGTAGCTGTAGTTACTGGTAGAGTCGCTAAAACTTTAATGAGAAAGAACACACTTGGGAAGATTTCATTGTTACAATTATTTAGTATAGCAATGGCATTTTTTGGCGTATCGTCTAGGGGATATGATTTCCACTTATTCTGTCAAAGACTAATTTCAGCTTCTAAACTGTCACCGTTGATGTGAGTGTAATAATTTTCCTCGATAGTTACTGTATCGTCATCTGCAAAATTAGACTGGTTACAGTTTCTTGGAGGTGTTATAGCTTACAAACGGGTACCGTAACTTTTTTGAGGATATACGATGAGCAACTTAATTTTTGCTTCTCATTTCGGAGGGTGCTTGAACACCCTAAACACCCCCCCTGGCTACGGCCCTGATAACTTAGATGAGTTTAGTCATGTATTTATAACCTTAATTGCTGTAGTTGTAATTCTTTTTATACACGTCAAATAGGATGGAAACTTAAAACTAGAATATCTGAAGCTCTTACATTAAACACAATAACCCCAATTCTTTATTGGTGGAACATATTTTAAATATAGCCTATAATTTTAATCATCATTCTAATTTTGAAATTTTCATATATGCAATAAAAGTGTCAAACTTAGTTTGCTTGAAACTAAATAAATCATCAAACATCGCCATTAAATCCAGAATCATCCTTGAACGACATTCTCAATTTAAATTCTAATCTGCTTTTTTTTCATTAATATGGCTTTTATTTTGACCCTTCACTGTGCTTGTTAATAGATACATTGACGTTCTGTCTTATCCACCTTCAACTAGCTTATGTTTAATTTAGATCAGGTCTACGGTTCTTTGTTAGGTCTTTTAAAATTTTGTTTGACGGAAATTAAAAGTACTGAAATTGTTCATCTATCTCTTTATTTTGCACTTTATATTTATATAATCATTTATATTAGGTACTTAGCCTTTACTATTTGCTCTAAATGTGCAACCTTGCATTATAAGTTTCATAACGAATTAACATGTGATTAAAATATTGTGAAAGGGAAGAATATGGAAACTGTGTGAAATGTGCGAAAATAATGCACTAGAAAACAGATCCACTGTTTTGTAGATAACACGTTTATTTTTTGTAATAATATTCGATTCTACTAAAAAGGATTAAGATAAAATATATTTCATTTCCTGCATCTGAATTTATTGGTTTCCGTTTCTAGTTTATTATGTATTTTTAATTTAATTAATTAACTAATTGAATAAATTAATTGTTTAATTAAGTGAATGATCCGGAAACGTTTACAAATAATATATAAGATATAGATATATAGGTTGCTCATTAGTGCGTCAAAGTGAATTTGCGGCTAAACTGTACACAGTAGAAAAAAATGTTTTATACAAAAGTTGCTTGAATTCAAGCACGATATAACCTAAAAATATTTTCGCATATATAGAGTTTTCCATAACAGTGGTACATAACCTATTTTTCTTACTTGAAATGGAATAGTATAGTACTCAGGATTTCGTTACTACTCTGAAACACAACCACTTTCTACTAAACATGTCGTATAGCCTGTACTTTTCTATAAAAAATTATCATTTTTCGTCATAATTCAAAAATTTATTTTGAGGTTACTACCAAATCTATGAATTTGTAACTCCGCATGTAATTAGTGTAGACATTAATCGTATAAGAAATATGACTTATTTAATTTTTATACAGGGTGTACCAGAAATATGAGTTTATAATTTTTTCGTTGTAAATGTAAATAACTATTATCTTAAATACAACAACCTGTATATTATTACATTGTTCGAAAGAAAAGTTAAAGACGTATTTTTTTGTAATAAGCAAATTTTGTCTATTTGTAACGGTTTTTGAAATATTTACAATTTTAAGATTTTTATTTTGATTCCTCGTGGTTTAATAAAAGTGCATCCTGTATAAAACTAGGTATATTGACCAGATAACGATCATAACAGTTGCCATACTTAAATATATGGTAAAATGTATTGACTTTTGTGTTATGTATGTGAGTGAGAATGTAATTTCATAAAAAAACTTTTAATAGATATAAAAATAATACTATGAAAAAGAAACTTTTTTTAAAAAGCACTCTTTTATTTACGCTTAGAAAGTGCACTAAACAGGAAAAAATATTTTTTTCTTTAAACCAAAGTGTGATCAAGAATCTTTACGACTAAAAATAAAATCGTGGGGCGCTCATATTATAAACATATGTGACGGAGATAAATGAATTATGATGAGCACCTCACGCTTTTATTTTTAGTCGTAAAGATGATACATTTATGCAAAAAAAGATTTTCTCCTTTTAGAGCACTTTCTGCATAAATAAAGGAGTGCTTTTAAAAGTTTCTTTCATAGTATTATTAATCTATTAATATTTATAGGAATAACATTCTCACATACGTAATACAAATTCAAATATTTTACCATTTATTAAGTATGGCAACTATGATGTTTTGATCAATTTACTAATATTATACAGGGTGAATTGTTAAACCACGAAGAATTAAAATAAAATCTTAGATTGTAAATATTTCAAAAACCGTTGCAGATAGACAAAATTTGCCAATTATAAAAATGTAGGTTTTCAATTTGCTTTCGAATAATGTAATAACATACAGGGTGTTGTATTTAAGATAAGATAATTATTTACATTTAAAACAAAAAACTATAAATTAATATTTCTGGTACACCCGGTATAACAATTATAATATTTCGTAAAAGCCCAATGTCTGCACTAATTACTCCATCTAGTGCGTTGGTAAGGTTCTTAGAAGAACTTCACTTCGGATTGAACAATCCGAATAACGAGGAGTAGAGCTAAGTTATTAGTGATTTGATTAGAAAAATAATCAAGAGATGTTGTCAAGGGTACACCTAAATTTCTTATAGTTATATTATATTATTATTTTAAATGGAATACCCTCCTTTTTATTTTTTTTTTTTTTTGAAATAAGGTGTAAAAATAAGGTAGACTTTCATTAGAGTTCCCTATACCTAAACCTTACAGTTTCCGAAATATTTAACATTTTTTGAAAATGTTGGGTTGTCAAAAAATTCAAGTATTTTTCGATTCAGAAAAGATGAGACAATCTAATCTAGGTCACCGTAATAAGGATATTTGGAAGTACGTATTCTGTTGTTCATTGTTTCAAATCATAATTTATAAAATACAAAGAATAACGCGTAAAGTTAACAAACTTCAAACTTAAATATCTTTGTTATTTTAAATACAACGCCCAAGAAATTTTTATCGGAATGGAATAGTCTTTTGACAATAGTTCGAAATGTATTAGGGTTCCCTATACCTTACTTCAATACTTTTCGAGAAATTAGTGCATTTGTTACATTTTTAGAAATTACGCCATTAACTCATGTCGTGTGTGGGTTCTCCGAGCCCCATAGTTTGACATTATGTCTGTTCACTTTACCACATAAGAGGAACGTGGCTTTATCACTAAAGACTAAACATTTCAAAGTTTTCATTTTTAATCAAGGCCTACATGTTCTCACAAAAAGAAAATCTTTGAACTTTGTCATTCGGTTTTAATGTTTGAACAAGCGGAAGTTCATAAGGCTTGAAATTTATACGTTTACGTAAAATTTTCCAAACTGTTGGCTGTGGTATACCAAGCTCTCTGCTGCATTTAACAGTAGATTCCTGTGGACTACGCGTAAAACTTTCACTTACCTGCTCTACAACTTCATTGCTCACTGACTGCCTTCCACTAGATTTCTTTTTACAGATGCACCAATTTCTTTTAAAATTCAAGTACCACTTGCGAATAGAGTGATTGTTAGGAAGATCTTCATTAAATTTGGTTCTAAAGTGACGTTGCACACTAATAACTGATTGATTAATTTCATAATCCAACACACAAAATGCTTTCCTGTCTTCAAATCCAGCCAATTGACAACATTTGAGTTTAACAAACAGCTGATACATACCCAAACCAATGTAAACAAAACTTATGAGTTTTTCTTTCCAGTGTTACCAACTGAAATGGTCTTAAAACAGATTAATCCAGTAATATTTACAGTTGAAATAGGAACATCATTTGTAATAACCCTGTATATATATATATATATATATATATATATATATATATATATATATATAACATAACGAATACAAACTTAAGTACAGCTACAGAAGTATATGTTAAACATAATAACTCTTTACAATGTTATAAAGTAACGCAGATTCTGATTTTTGCTATAAATTCAAATATTGGACATCTTATAATTAAAAGTCATCACCTTCACTTTCACTATCATCTTCACTCGACTCTCCGACATTGATTACTAGAGGTTTTACCATTTCTTCAGCTCTTTTTTGAACGTCCCACCACTGGCTCATTTCCTTTTCAGCATGTAAAATATACTTTTGCCACAGTTCTCCAGTTACTTGGTTTAATGAATCATTCCATAGCGATAAAACATTCTCGTCTCTGAAGCCCTGTCTTCCAACGTTTTTGTTGCAATACTGTTTACAATTTGCCCATATTAACTCGATAGGGTTGAATTAGCAGTGATACGAAGGTAAACGTAAAATTTGATGTCCCCATTGATGAGCGATTTCATCAATTGCATATATTTTTGGAACTTGTAAATCCTTGGCAATTTGTAATAATTCCACTTTCAGCATATCATTCGAATGAGGAATGTTGCGTTTTCTTAAAAATTGAAGGAGATCTTCTTTATTCCAACTACTTGAAGGTAACTTTCAGCATATCATTCGAATGAAGAATGTTGTGTTTTCTTAAAAATTGAAGAAGATCTTCTTTCTTACAACTACTTGAAGGTAATTTTTCTACTAATGTAGAATGATAACTGGCATTGTCAAGAATTATCAAACTTGGTTTTTCTATATTTGGTAAAAGCTGTTCTTGAAACCATTTTGAAATAAATCAGCGTTCATATTATCGTGATAGTCTGCTGTCTTACTTTTACTGGAAAATAGCAATGATGAATTAGGTATAAAACCATCCTTGTTGCCAGCACTCAGTACGATAAAACTAAAATTTATTCGGTTAAAAATATTTTTAGCAAATGGAATATTTTAATTACAGTTTCCCTTCTCCTAGCGGTTTGTTTCTTGTGGATTTCAAATCATTATCATGCCATGATTTTCGAACGCTTCCTCGACTAAAAATCCACGTCTAATCCAAAAAGATAGCATCGTAACTAATTTCACAACTTTTATTAGCAAAATATTTTCGCAAAAATGTTGCTGGTGCACCAGCAGTATGAACCTGCTCCATTAAACGCCTTTTTCCATCGTCAACTTTGAATTCGAAACCATTTTTGTGTAACGATTGTTTCAAACTCGTTTTACTGAAGGTACATTTTTATCTTCTTTAAGTTCAGATTGGAGTTTTTCGATAGTAATATGTGAGCCTAAAATTAAATAATGATTAACTCCATTTCAACAATAATTTCTGAATTATTTACCAGTTGCATGCATGGTATAAATTTTCCGTTTCAAAACGTCTTTCACGTATTCGTCGACATCCTCTGACTTCGACTTCAAACGCAGCTTATGTTTTTGCGGTGAATACGGCGCCGATTTCCCAGATTCTAAAGCGAGAGCCATTCTTGCCTTTGTCAGAGTTACGGTTTTCTCGGAAATGCAAAATAAATAAATGCATTCAATCAATTGGAAATACATTTTGCATTATAAACTTACCTCGTAATAGTGAATATTAATAATAATAGTTGTTTACAAATGCAATGGAAACTAATATATTACGAAGCGAAAGATAAATTATTATAACTACAAAACACGATGCGATTATACGAAACGGAATACGAAGAATAATTTGAGGTTAAATAGCTAAGAAGACATCTGATAGCCTCATGCGCTTTGACTTTAGAATCGACATACGTTTTTAGTCCTGCATTTAAAATATATACCAGACGTATTTATTATAACCCGTCTTTCTTTAAGTGGGAACTTCGCACTAAGATAAAGGGAAACAGATGCATTTCACAGTAATAATTATATCCCCATTCTCGAGTCCGCCATGAGACACGTCTCCCCGGCGCTAATATAGGCTAAAATCTTAGTTCAAATAATTTTAGATTTAATCTAGTTGCTTTGATCGCGTCATATTTTGCTAATATTTCCATGTCATTTTAACTTCATAGTTGTCAGTTTATTGTCTCATTTGTTGTATCCTTATTCCCATCATAATTCACAATTGATTAAAATGCCAATGTTATTTACAAATGAAGAATATGCGTATGTCCATTATGTTTAAGGTTTGTGTGATGGAAATTCTTTAGTAGCACAACAAAAATATAGTAGAAGACACGGCAATAGAAGACTGCCTACGCGTGTAGTTTTCTGTAATTTACATCGTCAACTGAGGGCACATGGCACTTTTAATACAACACATACAACCGGGCAAGGAGTTGTCCGTATACCGATAAACGATGAAGAACAAATTCTTAATTTATTACAGGAAGATCCTTCTTTAAGTGTGCGAATAATTTTCTTACGTACTGGAGTATCTAGAAGCCAGGTTCGAGGATAATAAAAACTGCTCGCTTACATCTTTATCATCATCAAAGTGTTCAAGCTCTAGGTAATGATTTTGAAACTCGTGCAAGCTTTTGTAATTGGGTGCAAAATAATGAAAACCTACCGTACATTTTATGGACTGACGAAGCTTCTTTCTCACTAGTTGGTATCACTAACTATCATAATTCGCATGATCCTCATTTAAGAACAAAGATTTTCTGTTAATATGATAGCTGATATTCTAAATGATCGTCTGTATCTTCTACCGTTTGTAATATTGCTTCATCTAGCTCTGGATTCCCAGGTGCACCAGCGTTTCTATTTTTTTTTTAACAATACCAGTTTTCGCAATTCTGCGATAGGTTGAAGAAATTACTCTCACATGAGGAGTTCGTCTGTTGGGAAATCTCCGTACATATTCTCATTGTGCAAGAGGTGCATTTCCATTACTGTATCCATACATAATATCAGCATATTCAGCATTAGTAAATGTAACCATCTCAAATACAAAACAAATGATAAATAATGAATGAAGAAATGATAACAAATGAACAATAATAACAATAATAAAAACAACAATGAAAAGGAACGAACAATAACGGAGAAAAATTAACTATTCAAACCCAAAAATCACAAAAAAGGCGAATTAATTTGTGAAATGGCAAAAACAAATCAGTATTGTTTTTTTTTCTAGAAATTGTCGAACCAGAGTGCCTGATTCCAAAACTGAATTTTTTCAATTTGGAAATTTTCGTCACCTATTGAAAATTCAAATGAAAATTACCTGTCAAGGAATAAGAAAGAGAGCTGTAGCTTGTAGGTGGTCCTTTTTTAACATAAAATGTAAAATTATTGTATAAAATTCTCAGTTCTATTGAATCAAGGCTTTAATGATTTATTATTCTCAATTTAGTATTTTCGAAAGGTAGCGCTGGTGGAACTATCGAACGAATTTTGACCAAATGGTTTTATCGGAAAATTAAAACATTGAGGTAGTTTTATTTCCACATCCAACGGATAAATACTGTATAGTTAAAAAAAATTTCAAAAATTTTTATTTGCTCAATCGCTTTAAAATGTTCGAAAACGTCTAAAAACAAAATTTGAGCAAAAAAATCTTGTCTGTGTCTATATGTCTGTATACTCCATACCTTTCGAAGGACTTCACATATCAACTTGAAATTTGGCACAAATATAGACGTCAACTACCCAAAGCGACTGTTTTTGGGGTCAATGTGGTATGAGGAAAGGGGTAAAATTGGGGGATAAGTACCCCTTTTGCAAATTTTTATTTTTTTACTTTTAATATGTAATTAGTAATATAATTGTGAGTATTTTTTATCCCTATAATTTTTCTGTGCAACAAACAGTTTACAATATATTAGCAAAAAACAGTCACTTCAAAAAACAGGTTTTTCCTAAATATCTATGGTACTACTTAACATATTCAAAAAGCGAAAAGGTCATTAGATAGGAAATAAAAATTCTCACAAAAAGTGTTTTTGCAATTTTTTTCGGAAAAAATAGATTTTGGTACCCGTCCACACGATTTTTTTTAATATTGGAATTACATAGGAAATCAAATTTCTGATCGAAAAGAATCCTTGTAGTTGTTTTTTAAGTTAATAGTTTTCGAGTTATTTACAAAAAAACGATGTTTAAAATTTTTTGTGCGATCGTTCATTTTTGTCAACTTACTGTCACTGTTTTGACAACAGTAGGTGGCATTTTCTGTTTAATGAGTCTAACTGAACGGTAAGTAATTATCATCGATCGGTAAACTGTCCTTACTGTTCTTAATACTTAATATACTATATCGTTTTTTAACTAATATCTCTTGGTGTGACCACGATTTATCAAAAAGAGGTAAAAATATTTTGACGGTATGTCAGTTTAAAAATAAATTTGAACAAATTGTATTTTAGAATTTAGTAACAAATTTAACAACTTCACTTAATCATAGCTCCATTCTTCTCTATCAGGTTTTGGCAATACTGTTGTATTAAATTTTTCCATTCCATATTTATGGCATTTAAGTTGGTTTAAATTAAATGACATGATCTAATTGTGAGTATTTTTATACCTATAATTTTTCTGTAATACAAATAGTGTAAATGTCATTTTGACAGCATAATTTAAATTTTTGATGTGGAAGTATTGATACAATTTGCAACGTTTTTTTAGACTATTTTGAGAGTACATGTAGAGAATAGTTTAAAAGTTATCATCAATAGAAAATTTGAAATCGATTTTGGTTTCCTCCACATTCTGATTTTAAATCTCTGCAAATTTCTTCTTATAAGCATATTACTCATACTTTTGCATTTTTAAGTGAAATACATACTATTGAAAACTGGACGAAAATTACTGTTTAAAGGGATTAATTCCTACAGAATCGGCTGAACCGAACGAAAATAGGGAATTACTACAAAATCACAAAATCTCAAATATTGTATAGACCTTTCGACCCTAAAATAGTTTTGGAACCGGAAATATTGCCGGTATACAGGGTATCTGGTAAAATGTGGGAAATCTCTCGGATTTAGATAGAAGACGAAAAAAAACATGGCAAGTTCCTATAAATTTTTTTCCTCGAGACCCTCCCTACGGAGATGTGGGCCCCTAAAGGACGACGCTGGAAATAAGTTTTTGTTGAATAACTTTTATACTACTTGACATAATTTAATAAAAATTCAGTATGATGGCCACTAGTAAGGGCCTCTTAAAATAGTATCCTTGAAACATATTTAGCTTGTTTAGTTTACCAGGGATGGACTAAGCTGTACACCTTAACGCCTAGATTTTCAACACCCTGTATGATAAAGATCTAAAAAAATGTTTTTGGGTAGCTAGAACCTTCACCTAAAAAAAGATTTACTTATTTAATATAAAATGAAATATTTTCGAGAAAAAAAATAATAAACGAATTTATATTTCATTTTCTTTTAATTAAAAACTTCATACGTGGATTCAACATGGGCTCCGTGAAGTTTGATACACTCGCGAGCACAACGAATTGACGACTGCTGTACCCTCCACAATAACCCCACATTGTTCCTTAGCACATCACAATGAAACGTGATTCTCTGTAGAAGCTCCTCCCTAGTATCAACCGAACTGGAATACTCCAAGGTTTTGAGGTGTCCCCATAGGTAAAAATCCAAAGGCGTCAGGTCGGGAGATCTAGGAGGCCAGGCGATAGGTCCACCTCTACCTATCCAACGGTTTGGATAGACGTTATTTAAGTGTTCCCGCACAGCAACGCTAAAATGAGGTGGTGCCCCATCGTGCATAAAGTACATGTTTCAGAGGGTTTCAAGAGGCAAATGCTCTATTAAATCTTGAAAACCGTTCTGGAGGAACTCCAAATAAAGTTGTCTATTCAATCGCGCCGGCAATACTAATGGTCCAATCAAAAAATTGCCAATGACTCCTGCCCATATATTAATTGATTGAAACTGATGTTGATGATGCGAAACAATAGTTGCATGAGGATTTTCATCACCCCATACATGTGAGTTGTGTAAATTCGTGATACAATGTTTGGTAAAAGCTGCTTCATCTGGAATCAATTCATGTACTTTTTGCAAATGATATGGGTATAACAGCTGTTCTTCAAGAACTTCATGAATTATTATTTTCGACTTATTAAATCGTGCGTATAATTTGCAAGTGCTCGTTGAAGGAGTGCCATCTACAGCAGTCAAAATATTTTTCTCTAATTTCACCGTACGCACTGTTCTTGTCAGACCTGCATCAGTACTTTTTTCCTTAAACATTCCTAAAGTTATAAAGAAAGTCAATATTATTACCTTAGTAACCGAAATCACTCACCATTCTCTCTTAGACGTTGATCAACTCGTTGAAATGTCTTCTGATTTGGAATAGTACGATTAGAAAATCTCTCGTAATATAATCTTCTTGCTTCCAAAGCATTGCAAGAGGCAAGACCTTACATGAGATGCATATCTGCATATTCAATAAAACTGAATTCCATATTTCGAATAAGTTTACAATTCACAATCACCACGAAATCCAAACATCAGTAAATTTAAAGTAAATTAACGTCGATCGATGTATCAGCGATGTGACAAATGTCAAGTTCTAAAATGCAAGTTATTTATTTATTTCGTATCATAGGAATGTTTGACATATGTTTTTTTGAGTGAAGATGAACAAAAAGAATAAGAAATAAAATTATACCTCGTGGGTCAATAAACTCACTTAAGTTTGCCACATTTTTTAAATAATTAATATGTTTATTTTGGTTTTTCCTAATTTATTATTAAAAAAATATTTTCTCGTAAAAATTCGAAAAAACACTGGCTTAATTTTTTTTTAATAATTTATTAATTATGAAACATTAATTCGTTTATTATTTTTTTCTCGAAAATAGTTCATTTTATCGATATTAAACAAGTATACCTTTTTTTAGGTAAAGGTTCAAGCTACCCGAAAATATTATTTTTAGATTTTTATCATACAGAGTGTTAAAAATTTAGGCGTTAAGGTGTACAACTTAGTGCATCCCTGGTAAACTAAACAAGCTAAATATGTTTCAAGAATACTATTTTAAGAGGCCCCTACTAGTGGCCGTCATACTGAATTTTTATTAAACTATGTCAAGTACTTTAAAAGTTATTCAAGAAAAACTTATTTCCAGCGGCGTCCTTTAGGGGCTCACATCTTCGTAGGGAGGGTTTGGAGGAAAAAAATTTATAGGAACTTGTCATGTTATTCTAAATCTAAATCCGAGAGATTTCCCACATTTTTACGGACACTCTGTATAATATATACAGGGTTTTCAAAGCTAAGTCGGCACTATTGCTACCTTCGTTATTATTGGTGATACGAAGTCGATTAAATGGGCAAATAAGTAGCATTTTTTCCGCTCGTTACGATGGTGAAATCAAAATAAAAATTGAACTTCGTGTTCGCGAGTTATGTCAAAAATTTACATTTTTTTAAATGGCTCACCCAGTATGCAATATCCATAATCGATAGAAAATTAAATTCTGAACAAAAAAGTTACTATAACATTTTACCCTAATGTTAAAAATGACAAAGTTATTGATCATTTATTGAATTCGTCAAGGTGGCTGGTATTACGTGAACAATATTTGTCATTTTCACAAATGTCATCAGAATTGATATGTCAAAGTGAAGTTTGCTAATAAAGAGTTAAGAGTTTGTGTTTTTTGAATAGAAAAATGCCTTTCACCCATTCAGAAAAGTGTGATATGTTAGAATGTTACATCGTTTGTCAAAAAAACAGTTATCGAGCGCGTGAGCGTTACAGTGATTTGTTTCCTACGCGTCATTTGTCGGATAGAAGATACTTTTTGGTTTTGTATCGTAAATTTAGATCTAATTCGAGCGTGTTTAAGAAATCCAGATCTAATAAATAATGTATAATTAATGAAGAAACTGAAATTAATGTGTTAGCTTATTTTGAAGCACATCCCAACAACTCAATTAATGATTTAGTGTAAGAAAATGGACTATGTTTGGGTTCCATCCACAATATTCTAAAAAAGTATAAGTTTGTGCCGTATAAGTTCCGACCTACACAGACACTAGTACCAGGAGATCAAGAAAGACGCGTTCAGTTTAGTCACTGGTTTATTAATCAAATGAGAACCAATAATGATTTTTGGAGCTCAATTCTATGGAGTGACGAAACAACTTTTTCTAATAGGGGCATGTTCAATAGGAAAAACAGCCATTTTTGGAGTCGAGATAATCCGATGCTCTACCGATCTTGTAACCCGCAGAGACGCTTCAGTGTTAATATTTGGTGCGGTTTAATTGGCTCGATAATTGTTGGTCCAGTATTTTATCAGGGTGCGTTAACTGGTGAGCGGTACGCCGAAATGTTGACTGCCACACTCCAAGACTTCTTGGATGATGTAAATTTAATGGATAGGCAGAACATTTATTTCCAACAAGACGGAGCTCCTCCCCATAACGTTCGTCAGATAGGTACAATATTAAACAATTTTTTGATGACAGATATTTATCAACTAATGGGCCTATCCGTATGCCTCCTCGGTCACCTGACATTACTCAAATGGATTTTTTCTTTTGGGGATATGTGAAGAGTGTGGTGTACAACAGGCGATATGATAACCTTGAGGATCTCCAGCAAAGCATCGTTCACGCCATCAATAATATTGATGGTAGATCCATTGCTAAGGCTACTAAAAGTGTCTACAAGCGGGCCCAGAAATGCTTGGAGCAAGAGGGTGATGTTTTCGAACATCTAATTTGAGTTTTGTTTTGTTTTGTTGTTCTTTATTATTATTATCACTTAGAATAAAGAATCCTGTTTCAATTGTCTGATATTCTTTTCATTTTCTGCTCTATGGTAATACAGAAAAATAGTTGACACGGCCACCTTGATGAATTTGGTAAATGATCAATAATTTTGTCATTTTTGACATTAGGGTGAAATGTCATAGGAACTTATTCGTTCAGAATTTAATTTTCTATCGATTAAGGATATATATATATATATATATATATATATATATATATATATATATATATATATATATATATATATTGTGTGCCATTTAAAAATGGAAATTTTGACATAACTCGCGAACACGATGTTCAATTTTCATTTTGATTTCACCATCGTAACGAGCGGAAAAATGCTACTTTTTGCCCATTTAACCGACTTCGTAGCACCAATAATAACGAAGATAGCAATAGTGCCGACTTAACTTTGAAAACCCTATATATATATATATATATATATATATATATATATATATATATATATACACATACTGTGTGGCCAAACGAGCAGTTTTGCAATATTATTGATGGCGTGAACGATGCTTTGCTGGAGATCCTCAAGGTTATCATATCGCCTGTTGTACACCACACTCTTCACATATCCCCAAAAGAAAAAATCCATTTGAGTAATGTCAGGTGACCGAGGAGGCATACGGATAGGCCCATTAGTTGATAAATATCTGTCATCAAAAAAATTGTTTAATATTGTATCTATCTGACGAACGTTATGGGGAGGAGCTCCGTCTTGTTGGAAGCATGTGCAAAGGCGAAATAAGTTAGGGAAATGATTTTTGAACCACGGGTAGATATCAATAGGTACTACATTTTAAAAATATGTTTGATTATATAGAAGGTTTCATGTTGTTGGAGCAAACTAATCTTATATATTTTTTATGAAACGCCCTATATATTATTACGTATTTGGAAAGCCCATAAAATACGCTTTCATTTGGTACCAAATTGTATGAGTCTATCTCCTTTGGTTTTAGAGATATTCAATTGTTTTTCGAAAAAATTATCCCACTTGCGGTCTCCGCCACTGATTTGTTAACCGACTTTTGTTTATTTTTAAATGGTCTGCAGTATTTTGAAATATCTTAAGTAGAAGTGGGACACTTATCGCGACCATCTTGGATTTTTGTGATCTGGAGCACATTCAGCCATTTTTATATGCCACGTGGGGATCGTATTTTTCACCCCTATGGTTTCTTTTCGGAGGCCATTTTCAACCCTTGATGGAATTTTCACCCTAATTAGAGCCCTTTTGGTTGTGTTAAGAAACTTTTTGTCAGTTTACTCCTTTTTTATGGTTTCTTTTCGGGGTCCGTTTTCAGCCCCTTGATAGAATTTTCACCCTAATTAGGACCCTTTTGGTTGTATTAAGAGCCTTTTTGGCAGTTAAGCCCCTGGAAGGTAGGCAAATGCGTACGCATACAATGTTCTGATTGGTGGTCCTAAGGACAGCACCTTTTACCTGATTAGTTTCTGATTGGTTCTTAGCCCCACCCAGCTTCTGAGCTCTGATTGGAGGCTTAAGGCTCTGCAATGGTTACGGTGGGAAATTTCAAAATGTTCTAATAAGGGGCCCTATTGCTATCTCATAAGACAGGTATAAGAACTTGTGTTAGGTCTACGCCCTCCTGTCGTGGCCCCCTTGCCTGGGAATAGTATTATAATAAGGGGGCTCTAATGCTAACTTGTAAGACAGCTAGAAGAACGTGTGTTAGGTGTGCGCCCTCTTGTCGTAGCCCCCTTGTTGCGAAACTTGAATTTGCTTGTAGGGTCATCTAGTGTTGAACTGATGAATATTTTTCTGTAATAAAGGTAGCGCCACTTAGAGGTAGGACGAATTAGGGATTATTGTGGCGCCATCTAGTGGTGTATAGACTAATGAACATTTTCTGCATTAGAAGTTGATCATGCACGCCTCTCCTTGTTACGGAACTCTTAATTAAAAACAGCTAAACTACTACTAAAAACGCTTTTGTTTATCAGAGTAGAATGGTTGAAAAACAAGCATTATATAGTAATTTGATTATCTCATAATTTATAACTGAAATATGTAGTGAAAAACTTATTTAGAAAATCAAGCATTGGTAAATTATTTCTCATTGTAAAATGCAAGAACATTATCGTATAAAGTCCACACACGTCCGAATGGTAATCCTGCAGCGTCGTTTTGTTGTTGCGGAACCATCTAGAATGCTGTAAATGGTAACCTAGCGGGGGTCGTCCAAAGGAATCAAAATATTCCCCGTTACCATTCTCGTCAATGTAGATAGCAGTCCAATGCTGACCTGGTTTGTTTGCTGGATCCGTGTTCACAATAATTGCACAAGGTCTAGGTGCGTGTCACGGTAGCTGATTAGAAGCACATACAAGTCGAAACACATTCTTGTGGCTGGGGATCGATTTCAAACATTTCAACACTTGTACCGCATACATCTTTGGAGTTGGTATGCGCCCAGTCTTGCAGTAGTAATGCGTTTTCCAGAGCACACATAGGCTCCTCGATCTTATGGTTTAAACAACTATACGCCTTTGCTTCCTTTTCAATTTTTATCGACGGACAACCAATCTCGTTCATGGTTAGTATTGGTTTGTTAAGGAATCTTAAAAACTGTTGTTTTTCACTACCCTTAATATATTCGTGTCATTCGATGCTTTGTTTGATATTATTTCTTTTTTATCAAGCATGTCTTATACCTAAAATTAATAGGTATTTTTATTAATTAATTATACCATTCTATTTAAAATAAGAAAAATAGGTTATGTACCACTGTTATGGAAAACTCTGTATATGCGAAAATATTTTTAGGTTATAGTATGCTGGAATTCAAGCAACTTTTGTATAAAACATTTTTTTCTACGTGCACAGTTTAGCCGCAAATTCACTTTGACGCACTAATGAGCAACCCTGTATGTTCAAGAGAAAAATATCTATATCTATATCTTTTATATTATTTGTAAACGTTTCCGGGTCATTCACTTAATTAACGTCCTAAATAATCCATTAATTCATTATTTAAAAATACATTGAAAACTAGAAACGGAAACCAATAAATTCAGATGCAGGAAATGTAATATATTTTATCTTAATCACCTTACGAATTGAATATTATTACAAAAAATAAACGTGTTATCTACATATTTCACACAGTTTCCATATTCTTCCCTTTCACAATATTTTAAGACAACTTCTAACTCTAACATGTCAATTCGTTGCACATTTAGAGCAAATAGTAAAGGCTAAGTGCCTAATATAAATGATTATCTAAATATGAAGTGTAAAATAAAGAGATGAGCAATTTCAGTATTGTTCATTTCCGTCAAACAACATTTTAAAAGATCTAACAAACAACCGTAGACCTGAGTCATGTATAACGGTGAAATAGTAAAATCTAAATTGAACATAAGCTAGTTGAAAGTGGATAAAACAAAACGTCAACGTACCTGTTAACAAAGCGCAGTGAAGAATCAAAATAAAAGCCATATTAATAAAAAGCAGATTGAATTTAAATTGAGAATGTCGTTCAAGGATGATTCTTGATTTAATGGTGATGTTTAATGATTTTTTTAGTTTGAAGCAAATTAAGTTTTACACTTTTATTGCAAATATGAAAATTTCAACATTAGAATGGTGATTAAAATTGTAGGCTATGTTTAAAGTATGTTCCACCAAAAAGAATTGGGGTTATTGTGTACTACATCAATTAAGCTTATAAGTACATGACTAAACTTATCTAAGTTATTGATTTTAATTTTAGTATTAACTAACAGTGATCTGATTCTATTTTTTGAAGAAAAGGAAAAAATCTTAGTGTCAAAAATACGAGTTAAAGTGATGTGATTACGAAACGTTAATTTAATTGAAAAGATAACCTCACATCTCTGTTAGTTAATACTAACGATACAATTGGTATAATAAATCAGGTGTTTATAAGCTTAATTGCGATAGTTGTGATTCTTTTATATAGGTTAAACAGGAAGGAAATTTAAAACTAGAATACCTGAACATTACTCTATCATTAAGCATGATAACTGCAATGATAAATGTTCATTCACAGATCATATTTTAAATACAGGTCACAATTACAATCCTCATTCTAATTTTGAAAATTTATACATTTGTAATAAAAGTGTAAAACTCAATTTAAGTGGAATTAAAGAAATTATCTAATATCTCCGTTTAAATCCAGATTCCAGAATCATCTTTTAACGAACTTGTCAATTTAAACTAAAGTCTACTTTTTCTTGGTTAATTTGGCTTTTATTTTGTTTCTTCACTGTATATTTTCTTAGTAGATTAGTACATTAACATTTTGTTTTGCCGATCGACCATCAGTTGTAATTTCTATTACTACGTTCGGTTTTGTAAATATGAAACATCAATTAACTTATTTAACTTGAAACTCGATCGGAAAAGTTTTAAAACCACGCTATACATCGTGTCCCATATAAAAATGTTTTGTATGGGGATCTCGGAAACGGTAAGAGATAGAAAGTCGTTTAATTGGAACAAAACTTGCGCATTAGAGGGAACGTATTTATGGCGTTTGTAGAACTCAGATATCTTTTTTCATTTTTGAGATATTTGAAAAAAACTGAAATTTTCGTTTTTATTTTTTTCTAACTTTATTTGAGAGCACATTTTCATGGTCACTTTTTTTACTCTTTTAAATCGTATCATCCAATTTTTGATTCAACGTTTCGTATTATAGCAACCATCATCAACTTTATTTTTTTAAATACAAGAAATAATTGTTTTTAACCTATTTAAATTCTCTATTTGATTCTGAATTCAACGACATATCACACTTTATATTTTTGATGCGCTTCGAACGAGAAAACTCATATTTAATGTCAAAATCGAGAAAACACAGTTTTTAAGGATAAAAGTATTATTAGAAACATTAGGTAACTTTAAATTACTGCAAAAATATATTTCGTAATTTTTAATAAAAACAAACTATCCAATCAGTTACAATCATTTTTAAATTAACAATTTTATACATATATTATAAAAATATTAAAATGTATATTTACATGACTATATAATTCAGTCCTTAAAGTAGGCCTTGCTTTTCTTTTTGTTTATTGTCATGTCAACTAATGAACACTTAAATAACAGAATAATTCTGTGGTTGACTACACAATAAACTTGTGCAAAGGTTGTCAGAAGTAAATCTTGGTTTTATTGAAAAGAAATTAGTTTATTGTAAAATACTAATATCAATTCAACTCTAGAAAGTTTCGATATGCTGTGTTTTATTGAAAGTTGCAAAAATACAGATCATGCAGAAAGGTGATATTTACTGAAATTTCCAGAACATCGACAACCAAACAAAGCGATATTTAATAAACTGGTAAGGAATCTAAAAAAACATGGATCTTTTAAGAAACCTGTGAACCATCGCAATAAGCATGTAAATGAAGATAATCAGTTAAATGTTTTGTTGGCGATTTCTGAGGATGATACCATTTCAACTAGAGTTATTGAAAAAGAACATAACATTCCGAGACCAACAGTACAAAGAATACTCTCTAAGGAAAAATATTATCCTTACAAATACGGGGTGTGTCAAATTTTATTGACTGGCGATAGCATCCGGCGAATGATTGTTTGTGAACGGCTAACTAGAAATTGCGATGACGACGAATATTTTCCTTCGAATATCCTATGATCTGCTAAAACATATTTTAGCAACAATGGCGTATTTAACAGAAAAAAATCAGCATTATTGGTCGACCCATAATCAGTTTGGTGTACGATCATTACGAAATCAAAATGGATTCGGTTTTAATTTTTGATGTGGGCTTCTGAGGAGACGAGTTATAGGACCGATATTTTATGAAGGTACCTTGACATCACAACGCTATTTACACATGTTGGCTAATGAAATCTAAGATGTACTAGTTGAAATATCATCTAGTACATCTTAGATTAGCGGAACGTAGAAACATTTGATACCAGCAATATAGTTGGCCTCCCCACAATTCCCATGAAGTTATGAAAACTTTCACAATAGTGTGATTGCTACAAACGGTATTGTGTGTTGGCTTACAAGGTCACCGGATATCACCCCACTGAATTTTTTCTTATGGGGGTTTATCAAAGAACAAGTATACTGGAAAAAGTTTGACAATATTACAGAATTGAGAGCAGAGGTGAATGGAGCATTCAGGAAAATTACATCAAACATGGTGAAAAATGTAATGGACGAAATTGTGCGACGTTGCTATGTGTGTTTGGAATATGAAGGTGACATTTTTGAATAAAGACTAGATTGTTTTGTACGATAGTTATCTATTCTTGTTTTATTTTGTTTATACTTTAATTTTTTGTAGTTTTTAAAGTTACCTAATGTTTCTAATAATACTTTTAAGCTTAAAAATCGCGTGTTCTCGATTTTGACAATGAACATGAATTTTCTCGTTCGAAAGGCACCTAAAATATGAAGTGTGATATATCGTTGAATTCGGATTCAAAGACAGAATTTAGATGGGTTAAAAACAATTTTTTCTTGTATTTAAAAAAATTAAGTTGAAAACGTTGAATGAAAAATTGGATGATACGATTTAATAGAAAAAGTGGCCACGAAAATGTGCTTTCGTTTTTTGATAGCTTTTCAAATAAAGTCAGAAAAAAATAAAAACAAAAAACCAAAATTTCAGTTTTTTTTAAATATCTCAAAAATGAAAAAAGATGTCTGAGTTCTACAAACGGCATAAATGCGTTCCCTCGAATGCGCAACTTTTGTCCCATTTAGTCGACTTTATATCTCTTACCGTTTCTGAGATCACCATACAAAGCATTTTTATATGGGACACGGTGTATACTCTCCATGTTTACTTACTCGACATTGGGCAAATTCCTCAACAAGCCAATGGAGTTTCCTCGTGTAGGTCCAAATCGAACAACTCGATATTCTTATTTTATTTATAGCGGTAAATATTTGTTGATGATTATATGGAAATATATAAATTAATAGGAAGTATTATATGTATAATAAAGCAGGTAGAGGATAAGTTATATGTAGATGTATGAAAACCAAATATGAAAATCTCTAGAAGATATATATATATATATATATATATATATATATATACATATATATATATATATATATATATATATATATATATATATTGTATGTCAGAAACCGTACTTGTATTATTGTTGCAGCAGCGTTTTACTGTCAACGCCAGAATTTGGGTTTTATGGAAAACACGTGTTTTTTTTTAATATTTAAGTATTCCAGACATTAACGTTAAATTCCTGTTTTCGGAACTTTTTCAGAACGTTCTAAAATATCAGTATAGAAATAGGTATTAATAATTCTGTTACTTACAGAGACTACCTTAATAGATAATTAGCTCTTCCTTAGCCTTATTATAGTTGTATATGGATGGCATGCCTTATTTGGTAATTACGCAGCCGTCTGTGATCTTTACAGTGTTGCTCATAAAGTTCATACATTGTATTCAAATTTAGGTCCTTCTCTAAATATTCTTTGTTTGTATCCTTCCTAGTGTAATGTGAAGGCACTTTAGGAAATTGAGTTGATATTATCATTTATGAAATTTTTGGCTTCTAATGGAATTTTATTTGCACTTACACATTTGCCACGCTTTGATTTTTCTACAAAATAATTTACATTTCTGGCCTTCATGATAGAGTAAACCATTAATCCATTAATCCCCAGTGATGAAATTTTCGTGCCTTCTTTACTTAAATAGTAAGTATTTGTGCGATTCCTTATGGAATTTTCACGACCACCTTTTTTCTTCTCTTGAGAAAGTAAAGATCCTATAACGTGTCTTTGATCCTCTTCATTTCCAAGTTTCCAAAATTGTTCGAAAATACGCCCGGCTTGCTCTTCAGAAAAAGCTTCATTGCACTTTTTGGGACACTTAGAACAATCCTTATATTTCATTGATTTTCCCGGAATAAACTTTTTTCGCGATGACAAATAAGGAAGCCCTGCACGCTTGTTATTTTTTCTGCGGTTTCTTATCCAATTTTCCGGAGTAGCTATACGATTTCTAGACCTCTTTTTCTTAGCAGACCCACGAACATCATCTGTGTTTTCATTTTCTTCCTCTTCTACATTCATTTCATTAGTTTCCTGTCTTTCATTTTCGTCTATGTTCTCCTCTTCTGTATCATCACTCGAGGTTTCTACTTCTCCTTTTTCTGGCGTCCATTCTTCATCAATATCTATTTCTTCATCTTCTTCAGTGGTAAAGACTGCATTGCATCATCATGATCATTCAATGTGTCTATTACTCGGCCCTTATCATTTCCTGTTATTTCAGTTTCTCCTGTTGTGTGTTTCACTTCGTAATAAGCTTGTATTTTTCACTATTTATATTAGTGAGTTCTGTAATAGTATGATTTTCGTTTTCTTTTACAGCCATTCCTTGAGTTCAGACGTAGTGAACCATGTCCCATTTTCATTTTCTTGTATGCAATCCCCATCATAATTATTCATTGTGTCTCCAAAGTCTATAATTACCTTACCGTTTTCTATTATATTTTCGTATTCTATTATTTTATTTTCTTCTGTTGCCCAGTCTGTTGATTGTATTTTTTCAATATTCTCATTAGTAGGTTCTATATAAGTATGCTTTTCTATTATTCTTTGTACATCTATATCTTGTATTTTTTCTAGTTCTTGAATTACACATTCTTCATTCTTATCGTTGTTTTTTATATCATTTTCTTGTGTTGTTTTTATATTAATATCTTCTTTATAATTGTTGGTATTAGTGTTTTCAGCACAGATGCTTTTTTACGGCTCATTGGCAGTCTCTAGTTGAGTAACGGCAACTTTTCCACCACTTGTCAAAGAATTCCAGGGTCTTTCAGTTCCTATATCAACGAATATATTATCTTCAGCAGTCTGTTTACGCATATCCAAAGCATTCTGCAGAATTTTGTAGCTTCTGTTTTTGTGATTCATTGTATCTGAAAAGAAATTAAAAATTAAAATTAAAAATTGTTAACGCGACGTTTCGGAAGCGGACTGTGCTTTCGTCATCAGGCTAGTGTAGAAATGAAACCCATATGGATTCCAATAATGCGCGAAGAGCTTAAGCGCAATACACCTGCGCAAGAAGTTACTGCGCAACATGCGCCATAAACTTCTGCGCAACCACGAAAAAGTTTTATATATATATATATATATATATATATATATATATATATATATATTGGTTCCTCCGTGGCTCAGTGGCAAAGATGTCAGACTAGTAAGTGAAAGGTTCGAATCTAAGAGTAGTCAAGTGCTTGGAAAAAAATTATATATAACATATGAATTCGACTCAAGTGCGAAAACAGGATTAAGCCTGTGACGGAAGCAGAGTCTGCTTCCGAAACGTCGCGCTCAAAAAGCATAAACTGTGGCCGATCAACTCCACTAATATTACTATGTTGCTATTATTATTAAACATGGATTATTTTGCTTCGCACATTCCATTATTATAGTTAAATAATTTTCAAAATTAATGTTATTATTTTAAAATTTCTAAAAAAAACAGTTTTCTAACCTTAAAAATTGTACATGCTATTGGTATCTAATATTTTAATTATGTTCCTAGTAGTTAATTAACTTACACGTTAAAAGATGAAATTTGTATATTATATTTTATTATTAAAAAATTACTACTTACCTAATTTCTTGTATTAAAAATGCATAAAAACACTGCACATAACCAGACAACAATAATGACAAATTGACATTCGCGAAGTAATTGTCTTAAAGCAACAAAAACGTATCTTGTGATACGTTGTTGTTGCGCTAACTTTATGAAAAATAAACGGAGAAGCTGTAAAGCAACAATAACGTATGCTGAGATACGTTGTTGTTCCGCTAATTTACATATCAAAAATAAGATACGAAATTTAAAAAAACCGGTAAAATATTATTTTATTAGATACGTGATTGTTGCACGTAAATATTTGCCGTTTGAAAAGTTACATTAGCATTAAAGCTCAAAATCGGTTTTTTTTGCTACGTGGTTGTTGCGCTAAACCCTCGAATTATGCATACATGTCACTCTTACGAAATGTGTCAAAAACAGGATGCGTCCAGTGGAAAACTTTGATGTGAGCAAATTCGCGATCGTATTTTTGGCAATTTCATGTATTTCAGGGGGCGTACATGCAAGATTATCTTCCGTTTTCATGTTTTGTGACAGAATTTGGATAAAACAAAAGGTGACTAGATCAAATTTTCATTTTTAAAATTAAGACATTACCAACCGCCACAAAAATCCCTAAATCAACTAAAGTAATTTTTGTTTAAAAACGACATAAAAAGGGCAAATTACAAAAAATAGCATAAAACACGTGTTTCATAAGACCTTGAAGCACTCGTTCTTTAAAAAACTCGTGCCTACCCCACTCGTTTTTTAAACTTAAATTCGTTCTTCTAGGTTGATCATATGAAACTTGTTTTTTAATATACTATTATCCAACTTGTATTAAAACCAAGCTTATATTTGCGTTTTCATATTTGAATTTATTTTGAAATATCAATTAATTCTTAAAGCTATTACCATTTACTTAGGACGATAATTGTAATTGTTTTTGAAAAGTGTAAATTTGTATAAAAGATACATAAAAATACACGTTTTAACACTCAACAGATAAGTATCTTGTGTGATAATCGTCAAAGTTTACATTTTTATATTTACCTATTTCCTCACATAATTACACTATAAGAATTAATTGTAACGCATAAAAAATTTAATTTGTTGGTAGATAAATTATAAATGTGTTACCTAGGTATAGATCTTAGACAAGGTAAGAGATACATATTATGCCCCTCCTTTATAATTTTTAATTTTCTAATTTAGCAATTAGCCAGGTTGACTTACTCTGAATTGTAGGAAGTAAATTTACTTTCACTTCGTCCTATGGCAAATGCAGTGATGATACTTTCTTTTTTTTTAGTTATTTTCAAGTTGGCAATAAAGTGAAACGCCGTTAAATATATTACATTAGATCCAAAGAATAAAGACTCGGGTCTTTGATTAGATCTTTGACAAGGAACTCTCTGTCCTTGTCAAAGCATTAGTGATTAGATCCTCAATGATCTCAAGGCAAATACGATGTTAACTTACCTAACATTCAATTAAATATTGTTTGAATTATGATTGGAAATTTATAACATCAAGATAAATCGCTATTAACATGTTTGCCAACATTAATTCAAATATTAGGCTTTTAAATCAAAATTACAATTAAAAAATTTATATAATTTAACTTTTTCTTTTTTCTACAGTTTTAAATAAAAATTTAGGGAGGCCACATATTCAACAAATATCAAACTAATGCAGTGATTTTACTTAACAAATTTATTAAATCGATTTCTTTTCTAACCTCAAATTTGTTTTGTGTTTTAAGGTCAAGGTTCGGTATATTGTATTTATCAGACTCGTGCAATAGGAATCCGTATATAAGTAGGACATGATTATAGCGTTTCAACAGTTTCTCCCAAAGAAGTTGAAAGATTCATAACAAACTTGTACTACAATTTTTTATTCATTTTATACATAATCCATATTAGTGAAAATTAGTATT
Organism: Vesta saturnalis; assembly: GCA_036346205.1. Taxonomy (NCBI): domain Eukaryota; kingdom Metazoa; phylum Arthropoda; class Insecta; order Coleoptera; family Lampyridae; genus Vesta; species Vesta saturnalis. The sequence goes on from JARFJB010002548.1 coordinate 54,216, forward strand.
ATAGTGATAGTGAGTTTATTAATCCGCGATTGTACAATTGTAATAAGAATAAAACAAAATGGGATCCTGGCCAGAAAATGTAGGAATACTTGCAATAGAAACTGCTTTTCCTTCACAGTATGTTGATCAAGCGGAATTAGAGCAGTTTGATGGTGTTAGTGCAGGAAAATATGTATTAGGTTTAGGTCAAAATAAAATGGGAATATGCACAGATAGAGAAGATATTAATTCACTTTGTTTAACTGTGGTTCAAAATTTAATTGAACGTAATAATCTTAAATATACGAGCATTGGTCGTCTAGAAGTAGGAACTGAAACCATTATCGATAAATCGAAAAGTGTTAAAAGTGTATTAATGCAATTGTTTGAACCACATGGTGTTACGGATATCGAGGGTATTGATACCACAAATGCATGTTATGGAGGAACATCAGCATTATTTAATGCTATCTCATGGGTTGAATCATCTGACTGGAATAATAGGTATGCCATTGTGGTTACTGCAGACATTGCAGTTTATGCAGAAGGGCCAGCTAGACCTACGGGTGGTGCAGGTGCAGTTGCTATGTTAATTGGACCTAATGCACCGTTAGTGTTTGATCGTAATGTACGCTCAACTTATATGAACATGTGTACGATTTTTATAAACCTGATTTAACTTCAGAATATCCAAAAGTAGATGGTAAGCTTTCAATTGAGTGTTATTTAAATGCCTTGGACACCTGTTATCAATTATACTGTAAACGAGCTTTTAAAACACTGGTTAAAGATACAATAATTGACCTAAACTATTTTGATTACCTTTTATTTCACACACCTTTTTGTAAATTAGTACAAAAATCAGTAGGTAGATTAGCGTTAAACGATTTTCTTCAGACTTCCCCCGATATGATCCCTCATGTTTATCCTGGATTAGATAATTTTAAAAGTATTGACCTTAATCAATCATACTTTGATAAAGATGTAGAAAAGGCTTTCGTTACTATCACTAAGGGAGCATTTGAAACAAAAACTAAACCCTCGTTATTAATGGCAAGTGAGATTGGTAATATGTACACTGCTTCATTGTACGGTGGTTTAGTTTCACTATTGATAAATCAAAATATCGAACAAATAGCTGGAAGTAAAATTGGTTTATTTTCCTATGGTTCAGGATTAGCTTCCACAATGTTTTCAATTACAGTTACAAAAGATTCAAATGATAATTCACAACTTTACAAATTAATTTCGAACTTAAAAAATGTTAAAAGTAGATTAGATCAAAGGCAACTAATTTCACCCGAAAAATTTGTCACCATTTTAGAAATGCGACAAAAAAATTGTCATAAAGCGCCATTTAAACCTCTTGGTAGTGTAGAGGATTTATTTCCAGGTGCATATTATTTGGTGGAAATTGATGAAATGTATCGTAGGTATTACAGGAGGCATATATCTAGTAGCAATGGATCTGTTTAAAATTATTTTTATTTGCAACTTACTGCATCTAGTTTTTTTTAGATGGCTTATTCCAAAAAACTAAATTTTATAACCTCAATATAAAAGGAGTACTCTGATGTATTGAAATTATGATTTTATGCAGACCAAGTTTTCTAGATTTACATATTATATTTCTGATGGTTGTTTTGTATAGATTTACATAAGGTAAAGAAAACTCAATTGAAATTTAAATATTTTCTATTCCAGACAATTAGAATAATAATAGATCTTTGTACAATAATATACAATTATCGTCATATGTTTTACCTTTAAAAAACTACACATTTTTGGAATTGTTGACATCGTACTTTTTTTTCTTGGTTACTAAAAACCAAGATATCTCTGCAGTGTGCAAATACTACTTTTATTAGTTGTTTTTTTAACTACATATCTTTCTGTAATGGTGCTAGTCAAATATTCAGGAATATAGAGTTTGTAAAATAATTATACTTTGTTAAATTTTGAAAATTATGATTACCTCAATTGAATTAAATATACCATAACTCCTACAACTATCGGTTTGGGAGCTAGTTTATATTATGCCAGTGTTACCTTGCAGCTAATTAATAAAATGTACAATAATTTTATAAAAATAAATGTATTCTCTAATATTTTTAATTGTACCTATACAAAAGAATAGTTTTGACTTTTGAATAAAAATTTTTGTAACTTAATTAAGTAAATTACTAAAGATGTTTTTTTATTTTGCGTTCTTTAAGTTAGTAGCTATTTATTTTACGGAGGTAGGTATATATTTATATCACTTGGTAAACTAAAAATGTTATATTAATTTTATTTATGTATCAGTTTTATTTATTTGTTTAAGAATAAGATAAAGTGTTAATAAATCTGTTTTATTTATTCGAGTATATTCAAAGAAATTGTTATCTAGTTTAATCTTCGTGCTAGATTCCTTATATCTTGTATAAAGTCAATAATTGTGGAATTGTAAATAATTCCTATCATGATTATTCACAATTATAGATCTGTAATAAAAATTTGAAAGACAATATGTATTAAATAAGTTAGTTTTAAGGTTGTTGTGTAAAATGTTTATAATAAATTTGGTATTTTATCTTGTTTTTTTTGTTTTATTCATGAGATTTACAGATGACACTTGAATCAATGTTTCACCAGCTCTGTTACATCAGCATTTGAGTAGGTAAAGATATTAAAATATGCTAAAATACTCTATTCGTAACTTGTCCTTCGTCAGTCTTTAAACATTCTCTCATGCCATGATACCTAAATATTAATTTAATGTTATAACTAATAAGAACTCTATAGTCTAATTTATTAAGATTTATGCAAGTTCATTCATTACCATAGTTATGAATAGAATATTAAATGAGTGGTTTTTTGCTGTCGCTGACAATAAAATATGTCACTTTAGGCACTATGGTATATGTACAAAAAGTGTCATTCTAGTGAAGTTTTAGAAACAAATACTTTCCTTAGTCTTGATTTTTAAAACTGTCATGTCGAACAACATTCATGATAGTAATTTCCCGAAGGCTTATTTTTTTTAAAACTTTTTCTATTGAATAGTTTTTTTAGAAAATATATTTTTATTTATTTTTTTAAATATTATCATGACATCAGATGTCTACTCTATACAGAGAGAGTGGACACTCGTATAGGCAGCCTATAGTCATTGCGTATAGGCAATCTTGAGATAAGTTTACTTCCTCCCAATTAAATAGAGAGCAGTCATAAAAAGTAAAAAATAACAGATTACTGCATAATGCGTACTTAGTTGTAAGATACATAATTTGATAATTTATTGATTGGATTTTTTAATGGTGTACTTTAAATTATACAATCTAAACGTTTCGCTAACACTTACAGTTATCTTCGTCAGTAGTAATATCTATAAAATTGTTAAAGATGTTGAAAACAATTTTGCCAAAGTTGAAAAATTAAAACATAAACATCAGACTGCTATTAATATAACAGTTTGAGAAACTTATAAAGCTAGCTATAGAATTAAATTTTAGTAAAGAATAACTAGGTCATTAAAAATTAAACTCTTAAAAATGACAAATCAGAACACCCTCTAACGGTCGAAGGCTAACAATGAAAAATGTGAGCCAAAAAACACATTTAACAAAATTTAATCAAGTTATGATGGAAGTGTAAAGTTGTGAAAAACTTCAATTTGGAAATGATAGAAGCATTCACACTACCACGAAGTGGTAGTTAGGATGTCGGAAAAGGATTGCTTGGATTTTGGTGGGATTGACGGAGACTCCATCAGTTCGCCCAGTTGGAAATGTTCCGGAGGGTTTTCGATATGAGGCAGGAGGCCGTTCCGATCCACCGCCCAGAAATCAGTGTCGTCCGCAAACTGCGCAATGACTACTACGAGTTGATAACTTCGGGAATGTCGGAAGCGTGTAGATAATTGGGACTAAGGCCAGAATCTTGTGGTACGCCTGCTGAAGGTTGACACGGATCGGAGAAGGTGCTGCCTACTTTGACTCGAACTGCTTGCTTAATGTCCAAAAACACAGCCAGTTTGTATTGCTTGTGATTTAATGCTCTGGTGGTCTCTGTAAGCAGCTTCAACAAGGGATCGTGACATTTTCGGTTGGGACGGAAGCGAATTGGCTGTTAGAAAGGAGTTTGTTGAATTCAAGGTGGTCTCTGAGTTGGCTGGCTAGAATTTGCTCGAAGCATTTTCCGAGGCAACTCAGGAAGGAAATGGGTCTATAGGAGGAGGATGTGGTTAGATCAAAATGAGGTTTGGGTATCATGACGGTGGAGGACGATTTCCAGTGCTTCGGGAAGTGGGATTGGGTTAGGCATTTGTTATAAATGTCGGAGAGTAATCGGGGGTGTCGGATAATTTTAGGATTTAGGCAGTCATAACCTGGAGCTGAATTACGTCCTTTTTTAAAATATTCGTTGACCTCGTCGGGAGTGATGGGGGGATTCCCGTTATCCAGTTGGATTTCGGGAAGGTTAAGCGTACGGATTGGGGATCTTCTAGGGATCGGAAAATAGATAGGAGGTGGAGACCGAAGAAATCGGTCTTTCCTTGGTCGGAGGAGGTTTGGCAGCCCTGTGTGTCGATTAAGGGGGATTTAGGGATTACTTTCCTTCTGATCAGTCTATCAAACTGTTGCCAGAAGAGTTTTCCATTTTTGCAGTCTAACTGGGAGGTGGCGTTTGTCCAGAACTCTTCGACATGTTTGTTTGCTTCTTGCCTAATTAAGGCCATTCTATTCGGTTTTGAGAGCCGGATCTCTCGATCGCCAGAATTGACGATAGATTGGTTTTTTCTCTTTCGTGCCGTGGGAGCGGTTTGCGGAAATGTCGATGTTTTTCAATGGCACAGATATCGACCTCTTCCGTGATTACGGAAGTTAGGTCTCTAGTGGCTCTTTCAAGAAATTGGGTGTTGGAAGATTGTTGGAGATGTGTTCGGAGAACATTCCAGTCTGCTTTCGAAAAATCTTATTGACTGTATATTGAGGAGGTCCTGGGGGACTGGACAAAATGAATTTTTGACCAGTAGTGATAGATGATCTGAAGTGATCGTGGTGCCTAAAAAGCACTCACGATCGAAATAGTGTGCTATGGGTTCGGAAACAAGGATGTGATCCATTATTGAGGCACCTAGATGTTCGAAATATGTAGGTGCGTGTTAGCCATTCACAAATACGGCAACTGTAACAAAGCTGATGATAGCCGGATACCGTTAACGTTGATTCTGGAGTCGTCAAACTGAGTGTGACGCGCATTGAAATTAACTAAGATGGCCGTATTAGGGAGGCTGAGGCGTAAATTAAGAGGTTCCGCACCGTCACAGCAACGCATTCAAGATGCAGTAGGTGCGCAATAAATTGAAAGGGAGTGGACGGGAAGCAATTTTTAATTATGAAGGCGGTTCCATGGTGGCTGTTGGTTAGATAGGTGTGATATGTGTTAAAGTTAAGTGTTCATCTGTTTGTGAGCTTTGGTTCTGTGATGGAGAGAATATGTATATTGTGTTTGTATAAAAGGTTTTTAAGCAAGGTGCGTTTATGACAAACGCTCCGGTCATTAACTGTCCCTGCTAGGATATCCATTTTGGAGGGATTTAAGGATTGGTTTCTCGACTACGGTAACCACCGTCCGCGTGCCGGATACGCAGGCGCAAGTTCTCCGTTGGAACTAGGATCGGGATAGCGAGTCTAAGACACGAATGATTCTATTTCGCCGATCGGAAAACATACCGTAAATGGTATGTGTGAGGACTTGGAAAAGTTTTTGATAGAAAGGGTCTCGGTATCGGGTATGGGCTTGAGGTGTGCGGTGTCTTCCGAGTCGGACTCTTCAGGAGACAGGATGGGTTCGAGGGTTGCTATCTTCGACGGGGAACTGGGAGGTTCCCGCCGCTTCTGGCACTTGAAGGAGTAGGTAGGGTGTAAGCAGTTGTTACACCTTGGGTTAGCGGAGGACTTACAGGAAGATGATCTGTGACTTTCGCCACAATTGGGGCAACGCATGGAGCTGGTAGGGCTCTCCTTAACGGTATGCCCCACCTGCGTGCAAGTAGAGCAATACTTGGGAAGAGGTTGTGGAATAAGGGAGGGTTAGTAACTGTAGTGTCGCCCGAACATGACTACTTCACATGCGAGGAGGTACTCACGGGTAACTTTGGATGGGGTAATGATGCGTACCAGGGATGTGGGTTAGTTGGTGGGCTTGGAGGTGATGCGCACCCAGGATCTCTTCGGCTAGGATGTCCTTATCTACCTGACGAATTACGTATAGGGTTGGAGTTGGAGGGACGAGGAGTGGAGAGTTGGGACAGGGCAACGGTGGTCTCGCCGAAGTGGTATCGCAGCCTATGCTGTGTACCCTCCGGAAATGGAGAGGTGTTTCTGTGGTTATGGTTGAACGTTAAGTTCAACCAGGGAAGGTTAAGAGATTTCCAGGAATTGAATAGGTATTTCTGGGTAGTGACGGATTTGGGGATATTGCGGAAGCAATACCTCGAGGATTGGGAGCGTGTAGGACTAGGATGTGGGGAAGCGGGTGTAGGAATCCCGGCAAGGGTGGCTGGGTGAGTGTGGGTAGCAAGGCGGGTTTGTGTGTGCTAGTTTGGTGTGTTTATGTGTAGGTTTTGTGGAAGTGGTGGAGCGTGTAGAGATGTTAGAATGTGTTGATATGGTGGAAATGGAGGAGGCGTTTGAGTGAGAACGGGTGCGTGTTTGTGAGCATGGTGGTGGTGAGGCGAGGGTGTGTGTAGGTTAGTGTAGGTGGATGGGCGGCGTCGGGGATACAACCGTGAGTATTGCACGGTGGCGACCGTGCTTCACGATCACGACTATTAGTAAGCAGAAATAAGGAAAATAAAAAAAAATAATTGTTTTAACGGAAGGCTGGGTCTCCGCCGAGGTGCAGCCTCACACCCTGAAGAAAAATGCTTGAAAATCAGAGACCCAATAGAAATGGAGGAAAACAAATGTTAAAATTAATACAAAAAACAATTTTTTATTTACTGCTGTTGCTGCCCGACGTCGACCTTTGTATTGGAGGTGTCCTGGATTCTTCTTTTTTATTCTTGTTTTCTTGGTGTCTGTCCTGCGGCTCCTGCTTATTGCTAGGCTGTGGTTCTTTTTTGATGACTGTTTCTTCGTATTATCTGTATGCAAGCAGTGACAGTTCTAACATAGAAGCGTTTTTGTAATTAAATTATCTTATGCTAAGTACGATATTACTCGTTCGGTTCCCAGATCTGGGAGGTTTTTTATTGAGAAAAACTTCGAACAGTTTGTTTAGAGAATATTTTTTATTTACTTGTTTATTTATTTTTTTTGCCATGACAGAAAAGACAGAAAATATGATATCTATCAAAAATGTGTTTGCCGAATGCAAATTTCGCATTTATTGGTAACTTATTGCTATTAATGCTTATATAATACCTTGTAACAACCTTTTTTTCTGGTTGTATTAAAAAATACGTTAATCTAAGATCATTAATTTATTTGGCGTGAAAGTAGAGGAGTTTTTAATTATTTACATGTAAAATTGAGAAAGGCAACTTAAATTGCATTTCATAGAACATATATTTTGGGTGTAATATTATATAAATAGTTATAGTTCCCTTTCTTTTAAAAATTGGACTCCGATCATTGTATTTCGCGCAATGCGTGACCACTTCTTGAGGGGGGGCACTTACAGAAGCAATTCTGAAAGCCTCTATTTTTTTACTTCACTTGCTGCTGAATGTTAAAGCAGAAGACATTGTCATAATGGTTTTTACTTAATTTTTATATTTGGTGCCATCAGAATTTTGGTGGTAAGTTATTTTTCACTTCATTATATTTAAAGCTTAAGCATTTGCTCTTTCCAGGCACTCCCGACACTTACGTACAATCATTATAGTACTTATATTATTCCCTTATACTCACTTAAGGCACTTATTTGCTTACTTACTTACTCATACTTATATTTATATTTTAAATGGCTCTTAAGTTACTTATTTACACAAGTTTCTCTTCATTCAAATAATTTCATCTTAAAATGCAATTTTAATACAATAAAACATCAAGAATACAATAAGTTTAGTGGATCGAAAATTCCTTCAAATACCTAGTTGATCGCGTTGTTACAAGAATACGCAAGGAAGATGTAGAAACGCTTTCATACTGGTTGACCGTTCTGCATCCATAATTAAACACTGGAAGCTGTCTATAAGAAAATCATTATACTGAGGTATTTATGTGGTAAATTTTATATTTTTTAAGCTTAGCTTTAAAACCTTTTCTTTCCTCTCCTTAACCATCTATATATTGGGTAAATAAACTTAATTGCACATTGTTAATTTTTGATATTTATAGAAAATTATTATTGTTCATTATTTAGGTTTTGTTATTCCTGGACAAAGATAACATGGCGCTCGAGAAGGCATTTAATTATATATTTTTTAATTTTTTACATTGTTTTTTTTTTATTAATTAGAGAAAGGAAAATAATTAAGCAGGTGAGAAACAAGCCGCATTTCAGGTGTATTAACAAGTCAATATAGTAGAACCCACCCTATTTCATCTACCGATTGTGGACGAGACGGCATATAATTAGTGGTGAAAGGTTAGTAATTCAATTTGTTAAAAATTTGTATTTAGAGATTACATTTGGCGTTTATTCAATGTACAAATTACATCACCACTTTATTATTATTATTGTTATTATACTGCCATTTAAATTTTCTTAAACCTACTTCACCACAACAATTTTATTTATATTAGAACCTATAGTGCTGTTAGTTATCAATACTGCCATTGATATTCCCTAACTAAATAGGTACTGCTTATGGGACTGCACTAAATGGCCAAACTACAAATAGCAGAGGTTTAGAGGCTTTAGTTTATTTAATTTTACACTTTTGTAAAGCGATAAGTAAGATTGAATAAAAGCCCCTTAAACACTTTTCGTGAATATATCTAAAACTATGTACTTTTGGGCAAGAAGTATGGACTTTTTCTTAAGCATAATTCAATTTTCGAATAACAGTTTTTCGTAGAATAATAAATGAGCTCTAAAAAGCGGGCATGTAAAGTGGGCACCAAGACATAGCAATTTCGTAGTTCTGATTAGAGTTCCATCTTTTTTAAAGATTTAGAGTTCTCTAGTGGAAGTTCAAGAAGTGCCGTCGATTAGCACACCTGGATTAGGGTATGAAAATGTATTTAAGGATCTAATACTACTAGGTAACTCATCTCCACACAAATGAAGAGTTCCTTATACTAGAAGGATTTATTTTTTCACAAAGTGTTTTACGAGATCTAATGCCTGTTTTCAACAGTATCTAAAGAAAACTGTTATGACCAAACAAGCCTATTGCGCATTCGACTTTAGACGTCGATTCGAAAAAATTTTGGTTTGGGTAAATTATTTTTTTATAGTTCCAGTAGATATGGCACGAATTCTAACGTGTTCTCAACAAAAATGTAATGGCCGCAAGGGAGCCGATCGCGTATTAAAATATTCGATCTTATAGAACGTTGATTTCAATTATTCTGTTTTGGCGAATATTATGTTTTAGTCTTAGTAGTTCTAGTACCAGTTTCAGCTAGTACTTTTCTTTAAAGTGTAATAGTTTGTAATGTGAGATCGGATCATACTTGAGACAAATATAACCAAAAGGGAACCGATTGCTCATAAAAAATTATTTACCTTAAAAAAATCTTATTTTAGAGAAAATTATATTGAGACAAAGTTTTAGCTAGTATTAGAGTTAAAAAAAAAACTATTATGACCACAAGCAACCCGATTGTGCATTAAACAGTTTTTCCACTTTAAGTAACATAGAAAAAATTCAAATCAATGTTTTTAAAGTCTTACTTTTACGGTCATATTGGTTTTCTTTAAAACTCTAAGAATACTAGCTAAAACTGAAACTCGTGCTAGTGGAACTTTCAAAGAATGATTTTCGACAAGAAAAATTTTCAAATAGACTTTATGCGCAATCGGGTCTCTTGTGGTCCTCATAAATTTCTTTAGATGTCTAAGAATACTAACTGGTCTAATGCGAGAACTACTGGGACTTCCAAATATAATAGAAAATTTTCTAATCGACGTTCTTCAAAGCCGAATAACTTTCAATGATCGGATCAGCTATCATAGTTTTTTTAGAACTTTATGAACACTAGCTGAAACTTGTGCTACAACTACTGAAAGTCAAAAAATAATTTTAGCCAAACGGAAAATTTTAGAATCAAAAGTTCTTTAAAGTCGAATGCGCTATCGGACCCCTTTTGGTCATAATATTTTTCTTTAGAACCCTGAGCGTACTGGTAGACGAGTACGCCCAAAGTATTAGAACTTTCAAACACTATTTCAAGGGAATTGAACCGCATTTTTTTTACGAAAAACTTGACATTAAATAAAATACAATTATCAAACAACTTTTATTGAATGATACACTGAGTAAATAACATAATAATTAATTGAAGTTCTAATAACAAATTTTCTTAAAAATTAATGTCTACATACCCAATGCAGAAGGAATAATTTATTGGAAAATGTGCAAAGAATGATGCAGAATTAGCACAGTAATCGTGATAATATTGCGACGAACGATGTTCTCTAGTCTCTGCATATGATATTCTGTTTGGGGTCAGACCATCCCGATCAACACCAATCAAGATGTTATTTAGCTCTTCAGCTATATGCGCTTTTACTCCTGTCTTTAATACAGATCATGCTTATTCAACGGGATTGAATATAGGACTATACGGACTAAGTCTTAACAGGGTGTGATGATCAAATTCGTCCGCAGAAACCTCTTCAATACTGGAATGGCATGGAGCATTATCAATAACTAGCGCAACTCGACTTTGGTAAATGTTTTGCGCTCTTTGTCATGACTGCCTCCCAAGTCAGTAAACATGTTTTTGCTTGAAAATTTTGCGATCATGGAGATGCGTTATAGTAAGTCTTTGTAAGTGATTGAGGTGTTGAAAATATTAACAGATTACTTGTTACAACAATCTTGCGTATGGAAAACTTAAAAATAACTTACTTCATCTGGCGCACAATCGCTGTTAGGAATAATGTGAATAGTGCTAGTTATTGCTGTACACGATCAAAGTATTGCATGAAAATGCCCCATAATGCTAAATAATATAGTGGAACATAGTACCTAACATGTAAAAATGCTAGCAATGCTTTCAGTTTAACAATTACTCTTCCAAAATGCCTGTGAAATGAACACCGAATGCCACTAGTAGATAGATAACCCCCGTATTTTCCGTACTAAAATTTAATTAGTATTATAGCCTTAGATTATAGAAAGATGTAACATCCTGGTTAAAATAAAATGCGCGAAGGCTAACACTTTTTTTCAGTTGGACGTTTGGAGACGTTTTGTGGCCAAAACTATACAAAAAACACATTTATAGAAAAAAATTTCGTGTTTAATTTTATTGATAACTTTAATGGTTCAAAAGATATCGCGCACACTCACACACATTCAAACACAAAATTTTTTTTCTATAAATATGGTTTTTGTATTGTTTAGGCCACAAAACCTCGAGAAAAACACGTGTTTGAATATTAAAACCGATTGCATAGCTTTCTCTTTATACGTAGGTATATGACAAAGCAATGATTATAATAATCTATTGAAATCCCACAATGTATTTGTCACAGTTCATTTACATAAAAAATATTGAAGCATTTTACATTTTTGGAACGCTAAAAATCAATTATATATTAAAATTACGGTTAACAATGGTTATCGAAAAACATGAATTTAATGAATTAATAAAATTCCCAGATACACCCCTGCGTGTCTCTTCAGCCTACCTCTAAAAGCAATATGACAGAAATACAGAACGTAAACAAAATAATAGCTTACCAAAATAAGTGAATCTTATGCTTGTCTCTTACACATGCGGCACTTTTATTGTATATACAGTTTTAACAACACACCGTGCCATTTTTACAGAAAATTTCGATGCAAACAACACAACAAGCAATTAGAATATCTTAACCTTGTAGCGTCCCCCAGACTGAAAAGTGTAATTTGAACTTATTTGCAATAATGCAAATTCAAGAACAAAACAATCGCTAAGTGATTTATCTTGACTTGACTGACAATAATGTTACTATTACTCAAATTAATTGCCTGCCTTACTTTGACTTTCCTGGCAATAATTAAAACATTAGAATTTATTTACAAGTCTTATATTTAATTACTCGCAAACCTCAAATCTGATCAAACGAAGTGGCCGTGTAGTGGTAGGTACGTTGTACTATCTGAATTAGATAGGCTGGATGAGGTAAGTGTTGCATCATGTGGGGCATACTCAAATTAAAATCCACGAACTTTGCGAAATGGTGGTTGAGCCCGTTAATGTACTATTGTGGGAAAGAACCACTAATAAAACCCGTTTTATTCATAAATATATAATTGTACATGAATAAATCAAATAAAAAAAAACAATGAGAGGGTTAAATATAAAACAAAACACCATTAAATCAGGTTAAAGTGCGTACAAAATTGAGGAGAAAAATAAATAAAACGCAGTTTAGTTACTCATAAACACAATAAAAAAAGAAACCCCTTGTAGTCACACCCACAATTGTGTCATAAATAATCAAAATAAAATTCAAAATACCCCTTTAAAACCAATCATGCCGTCTTTAAGTAAATAAGCACATAAAACGATAAAGCAAATAACAGTACATATAAAATACAACAACAGAAAAATTGCACAGGTGATAATAAGGTAAAGGCAAGGAGAAAAGAAAATAGACAAGGAATAACATTAAAAACTTGTACAAGTAATTAAATACAGTAAATAAAATAAGGGGTAAGTATTAGAATCAAAAAAGCAATAGAAACCAGCTGTGTTCTTTCAATACGGTTGTCTACAACTACACTGGTAAGTGATGTTTTTTGATATAACCCTTACCCCTTATTTTGTATTTAATTACTTGTACACGTTTTTAGTGTTATGCTTATGATTCAACATCGCCATCATCTCATCTCGGTCTAAACCTTCACGCGATGAACACACACTTATACCTTAAACCGTACATCTACAGTGTTATGTAATGATTATTATGGTTGTGTACTGATGGCGATGAATATTTGGTAAAATAAAACACAACGTCCTATAGTTGTCTTACGAGATGGAATCGATGTTAGTTTCAAATCACAGGTGTATTGTCAAAATTGGAAATAAAAGTCCGCTTTTTTATTTGTCCCCAGGCCTTTCTCCATTTTCAAACTTGTTTATGAATTTAAGCAATTCTTAAAACAAGGGTTGTATAAAAGATGAAGTGGATAATCAAAATTGAAAATGGAAGTCAACTTGTTTATTTGCCCCCAGACATTTGTCTATTTTCAATAACGACTTAGTGTGTTCAAGCTTGTTTATACATTTAAGGCCCTTTTTGACAAAGGTATTTCCGATAAGACAGTTCTTGTATGTAAAATAGTATAGAGGCTTGATTTCAAGTTTGGTTATAAATATATGGTGGGTTTCAACAATGTCTACCAAAATTTCTAGGGCGTAGTTAAACCAAATCGGTATTTTTGAATTGAAAGTTGATTTTTGCAAGCTGTAACTTAAATCAAACGCTATTTTTGAAATGAGAGTTGGTGTTTGCAAACTGTAAGTTAAATCAATTTGGTATTTTAGACTTGAAAGTTGGTTTTTGCAAGCTGTAAGTTAAGCATTGACCTAACATAAACATATTGTACGTATATTGATCTATCCTAAAATTTTGCCTAATATTATATATATATATATATATATATATATATATATATATATATACCCCCACTCCTTCCACCACCCACACACCACACAATTCTGCGAAAATATGACGGAAAGAATTGTAAGACATCCTACCTATCCTCACAATATCTGTTTTAGCGATGTATGTACATTTTTTAAATAATAATGGGATATTGGGAAACCATATCGTTTGACCTCTATTCAATAAGCAAAACTTAATGAGAGAATTGTATCCGGATATATTGGAAAATGCTATCGATATCTTTATCATCGAAATTATCGAGGAGAATCCAAATGAGTTTGATATGGAAATTATATTCCAACAGGATGGAGCTCCTCCGCATTATTCCAGGTTTGTGGTCGTTGGATTGATCGTCTGACTCCCACGAAATAGCCTGCTCGGTCACCTGATTGGGCCCCCTTGAACTTTTTCTGTGTGCGGCTATTTAAAACAAAAGTGTTTGAGACGGAACCTGCTTCTATTTCGGAACTACTTTAGAGGATAACAAACGTTGGTCGAAATAGTGACGTTAGTGTATTTGAAAATGTTCGACAAGAAACTTCAGACAGGCTTTTTTGTGTCAAGAAGTATAGAGTCATTATTTCCTAGCCTAGCCACCATCTTGAAATTGTAAACTCTCAATTTTACACTAATCCATGGTATTTATGTACCCATTAGTCTATACCAAACTTCAAATTTCGGATTTGATCCGTTCAAAAAATAGAAGGAAGGGGGACATTAAAGAAAAGCACTGTATTATAGTGGAGGTCATTACTCGTTAAATGCCATACTTATTATTAGTTTAATTAAGTTTAGTTAAGTTTATAACATCACAAAAAATATGTAGGTACTAAAAATTTTATAGTAACTGTTAATTTCCAGTTTTAAAAATACTTAGTTGCACTAATTATAAAACAACAAGAAGTTTTGATAACGTAATGCGCGCACAACAAAACGATTTGATCCATTTCTGCACAACCCACAGTTAAATACCTGTATGATGACAGCACTGTTCGCCCATCTTGCCATCAGCGGCTGTGAACAAAAGACGCATAAATAAATAGGTTACCGTCGGCTCAGGCTCGACAAGGTTCTTTTCTTTTATTAATGCTTTCAGCAAATCATGGCTAGGCGGCGCCATACTGCCTGAACCATGAGGCTTTGTAAGATCTATAGAGTTGTCTCTCTACTAGCTATTATATTCACCATCTATTTAATATTTGTAGATGCTTTTCTTACTATTTCTATCCGAATTTTTGTTTGACTTGCATTTAGGTTTAATTCCCATTAGTTTGAAGTCATTTAAATGCTTTGAGCAAACTATTATTTTTTTGGACGCTCTAACTACATTAATTTAGTCTAGAATCTGTTGCACGTCCAAACCGCACTAGGCGTCGTGCAGGCTTACCAAAGTAAGCGGGTTGCCAAGACAGCTACAGTGGAAATGGGCAGGGTCGATATAAGCAGTAAAATGATAGAAAGGTAGTTTCATCCACCTTATACTTACCATAAATCTACAACTCACAAAGCTCAGCAGTCCGGGAAAAATTGTCTCTAGGCGCCACCACAATCTTAAATTTTGCTAAAATAAATAGTCTTAGGCGGGATGTTAAATTCATCCTATCGGACTGTGGAAGACAGGATTACAGCCTACTCAGTAAAACCATTCACCACCCAAATTCAATCACACTTCAAAAGAAATTGATTCAAATGCTCAAGAAAATTTTTAAATATGCGGGTCATAAAATTATTGAACACACCCCGTACATATGAAAATTCCAAGTCATAAACAATGCCCAATTTAGAAAAGAATTAAAATAAAATAAAAGAAATCGGTTTAATAATTTTTATCTCAATAAGATATTCGTTAGTTGCTGAAAATTTTAAAAATAGAACGGTCAGTGCTTTCATCATAAATATCTTTATATTTTATTAATACTTTCTCTTTAAAAATCGTATTTAGACATTAACCAATAGGTTTAAATTTTAATACTTCAAATCTGTAATTTATGCTTAATAAAAATATTCGGTCAGTAGTGTTCTGTACCTGATTGACTGTAAAATAATTCAAAGTAGTTACAATTTTGTAATCGATATGACTCATTACGCAATTTCAAATCGATCATAAAACTCAAAATAAACAAAGATTAATTTCAGTTATCAATAGATGTAACCCATTAGGTAAATTGATAGGTTCTAAAACTTTTATCTCAACTGATACAAATAAACAACAAAGTAAATTAAATACTGGATATATATTGACAAATTTGCAATTGTAAATATGTACACACGTGGCTTAAAGAAACCACCACGAAAATCAATGCTTATAGACTAAAAATTCCCCAATTCTTAAACACATTAAAATAGATAAAGTTCGATTATCCCTTTTACTTAAAAATCAATTGTTAACTCAAGAAGCAAAAATGAACATAAAAGATAATCGTACTTGTATCTGTTAAACAAAACCTAAAACTTGTTCTGACAATTTATGTTAATTAATCCTTTATCCAGTATAGTGAAGTCCATATGGTCTGCTTTCAGTAATCCTTTTTAAATTTGCAAATACACTATGCACAACATAGAAGATGGCCGTATTGGTTGAATAGACCGGCCGTTAAACTAACTGTAAAACAAAATCTCTCATTCACATGTGTATCTCACCTGGGCTCTTCGCTTTAACATAACATTACATGTTATGCTTTAATATTTTGCCCTTCACAACATTTAACATAATGAAGAATGTTTACTTCCACTTAAATATATTAAAACTCTTATTTGCTTTGTACAATTGATTTGATGTTATTATCGATTGTACACATGTACTTCATGCAATGTTAATGGTGATCACCAACGTCTTAACTAAATTTTACAAACTTTTAGTTCGGTTACGTAAAGGGTTACTTCAGGCTTTCTTTTTATTACTAGATCAGGCGCTTACTGAACCTTTAGCTAAATATTTTGCTGTGTTATTTTCAAATCTGCTGTCGCACTTTTTAAATTTCTTGAAGAAAATCACTATTCTTTTCTTCAACTCGCAATTAAACTATTTATTTATGAATGTCTGTATATAACACACTGAGTGTGTTATTGTTTTACCTGAGAAACATCGCAACACCAACAAGCAATGATTGACCAGGGCTGAAGAGGAGAAGGACTTCTGAACAGTCTACGACTAAGTTATAAATAAGTGATTACTAAGCATGAGCATACTAACAAAAAAAAACTATATATAATATATCCCCTTATAGGTTATTGCGCTGCTACTAAACTACATTTTCACAAATAAAGAATCCACACGGATTACTCTAAATCGCCTCAAAATCAACGCGCGCGATCTCTCTTACTTAAGCTCTGCTCGTACTGTCTGAACTGCACTCTCTATCCCTTCAATTTTGCTCTTTGATTACCCTCTATCAAACATTCTCGCACCAAAATCAAAATTTACCTATCACGAACGTGTATTTAGTGCGTTGCTTTGCCGCGTCGACGTCCGAGACGGAACCCCCACTATGCAAAGTAAGAAGAACATAGCCATCTTGAATTTACTTTTGAATTCACTGAAAATTACATTTACACTGTACATTCTCCAGATCACAACTCAACTTTCTATGAAAATTTCACATGTGGGCGATCTCTATTTCCGCGCAATTTAAACAACTCAATCACATTCAACTTCATTCTTGAACATGCATAAATTTTCCATTATTGCACAATATTACAAAATTTCTACAAATAAAAATATGCATACATATTCCTTACTGCACGTTGATACAATATCAATATATAATCTTATTAACTCATACGTCTACAACCATTTCTTTAATCCAAATTCTTTTGTATATAGTAGCAAAGACCAGTAGTCTCTTACCAGTGCCATCCCAATAAAAATTGTCACAAAACATTATTTTTCAACCAAATTCAACGCTTTCATCATGAAAATCTTTCTAAAACATTAAAATATTCTTTCATATGATAACTAATGCTTCATTAGATTCCAGTGGCGTATCATCCACAACAACTACATTCTGCATACACAAAAAAAATTTTTCGCGCAAACTCACTTCATTTACATTCAAAACACGTTCCAGACGTTATCAAAATACCGCATATATATAATATATATATATATATATATATATATATATATATATATCATATATATATATATATATATATATATATATATATATATATATATATATATATATATATAGTGCGTCAAAATAACCTTACAAAGCCTAGAATTTGGTTTAAATTTCGTATTATAATACTTCACGCAAACTATGTATTTAAATATTGACAGCCGCCAAACATCTTGCAATCATAAAAACAAACGCTAAACGAAAAACTAAAAATGTTTTAATTTCTAACCTTTCCAATAAATCAAATAACGATATCCGTGCATTTATGGATCCAAGAAATTTAAATACATTTTTGGCTATTTAAGACAACTTTATTCAATTAGTTAAGAATCATTTTAATATTATTTAGAAAAATTGTTCTTTTAGTCTAAGTTATTTCTATGAAACCAGACCTTTCAGATTTAGTCATGTACTACACTCATAAAGTTCAATTAATTGCTTCATATTTAATCAAGCGTAATACCTATTTAACCCGGAAACAAATAGACAGATTATTTTACTAGGAACATTACTTTACGGTATAAGACATTTTATAGTAACATATTGTTGTTAAATGTTTCTTTAAACTCATTGCTTTGTACTTAAATTAAGCCGATATATTTTAGTTTACAGTCCTAGTCAGCTAAGAAGGCGAGCAACCGGCGCAACCCGATTCATGATTCCGAAAGCCGAGTACTGTAAAAATACAAGTCAGTGGCGTATCATATCTTCATTTACTTATGTTATTCTGCATAATAATGCATTCCCACAAGTGCATTTTTTTCAATAACTTAATTCGAATTTGATTATATATCACTAAAATATGTAATTATCCTGTAATTATACATTAGTATTCATATTTAGTGATGTACAATGATATTAGAAAATCTAATGCACATTATA
This sequence comes from Vesta saturnalis, assembly GCA_036346205.1. NCBI lineage: Eukaryota > Metazoa > Arthropoda > Insecta > Coleoptera > Lampyridae > Vesta > Vesta saturnalis. The sequence continues at coordinate 72,962 of JARFJB010002548.1, forward strand.
TATATATATATATATATATATATATATATATATAATGCATATAAATATCCTTACTCTTTGACAACTATTGTTTTTCGCAAAGTGATTTCACAGCGAATATACAAATTAATTTTAACAATTTGCAATGCGGTTATCGAAAATGTCTAGTTCAGGAAAAATCTTAAGCGGTCAAACGCGAAACGTAGTTTTCAACGTGTTTAAAATATATTTTGATAGTCATAACGTAGGTACTTAATTACATTTATTATACTCATATATTTAAATACAATAAGTTTTTTGAATAAACATATCTACAAAAACAACATGAAACAACACTGACTTATAGATACGCGCCAATTTTACAAGCAGTGTAAATTCGTCGTTTGCGCAATGCGGCGCTCGCCTTTTTAGGTGACTAGGACTGTAGTTTACCTCTTGTGGAGTAGGTACGTGTTACCGGGTAGTTCCCCAATTGCCTGTATCCGTAAGTTTCCCACCAATCAGAAAATTGTATTTTCCACCGCCTGTTTTGTTCCGATGTATTAAATACCCTGTAATATGCGTTCCGAAGGTACAGTTTATTGTCAAGTATTTAAATCATATTCACATAAAATTCAATCAAACGTTTTGGAAATGTTTTATTTATAACTACAGCTTTATTGCGCTACATCACCCGCAACATACATGAGAGAGAATATTTTTAAATTCCTACTCAATTGCATACACTTAGAGTTAAGTTGTGTAACTCGTTCTTTAATGTTATTGCCAGTGCCACTGTTATCCTACCATCAAAATATTTTGACATTCATTTGAACGTCAACATTTTCCCTTGTTATTCACTCGCAAGCATGGAAGTAGATCTAGAGCAAATTTACAAAGCTTAAAAAACCAAAAATCGCTCTCAAGCGTTGTATGCTTTTTAGTCAACAGAAGTGTACTATATTCGCAACTTTCTGAATCACAATGTTTTGCATTACTAAATGTATTCTTGAAATATTATTAAGGCTGTCAGGCTTTTATTCTAATTTATGGAAAGAGCATAACAATTTAGAAAAAGTTTTAAGCACACGCCCTCACACACACACACACACACACACACACACACACACAAAAGCACACGCACATAATAATTAAATCACGTATTACACTTAAATTCAGAGCCGTGTTAAAGCACGCCTGCACTTTACAAAATTGTGTGGATACGTTCATGTGTGTACCTGAGCGTGTGTGCACGCACTCACGCACGCACACGGGCACGGACAAGGACAAGCAGACACATTCGCGCACGCACACCGCGCACGCACACTTCACACTCACCCCCAAACACATACACGCACACGCACGCGCGCACGCACCCACACCCACACACACACACACAAGCTTGTAAAATGCAGGCATGTTTTAATACTGCTCTGAATTTAAGTTTAATGCGGGATTTAATTATTAGCGAATTAATGCATGTTTAATGTGTGATTAGTGTAGGATTAATCATTAAGTGATAACTAAATGTATATCTGCAAAGTGCATAATACAGGTATACTTTTACATATTTATTTATAATACTCATATTTGTGATATCTCGCTATCATATAACACCTATCACCTATCGCCGTTATCTTCTATCTTTAACTGTGGAAGAATTTTTTGCAAATATAAAAGACTATTTCCGTAAAAAGCGAGCATTAATTTTTCAAACGATTCATGGAATTGTAGTTGAAGATTATGATACAGGCAAAAATATCGGATCTGAGAATGAATAACGATAGGGTTTGACTTTATCTCTCATTGAGAGAGTTAGTCCATATAGTGGGTTTCAGTCTGACCTTACAGTGTACGCTATATGTGCAACAGCATTGCAATACTTCCCCGTCAATCAAAATCAATCCTTCTTTTGTATTACTTTATCTGTTAATACCTTGACGAAGGCGGCCCCACATGCTGCCTTTTGTCATCGATTGCCACCACGGGAGTCCTCTCAAACTGCATTTGATGTGAAGTAAAATATTTATTTGTTTACAACATAACTTATATAGTATACAAAGCGGTTAACTGATGCTATTTTAATTAACAGATTTTAATTAAAGTATAAATTATAGTTAGCACAGAATTAAAAGTAAATATAAATAGGCAAATACAGTAAATAAAATCTTCAAATACAATTAAATTCAATATTTTTGTGAATATAACTTGTAACGCGCTCAAACCCTGAGGTGGTCGAACACCTGTAGCACTCGAGCTCATATACAAAAGAAGTGTAACTCTTATGACATGACATGAAGAAGTATTTATACACAAGATACGTACTTCATTAGGGTTTGATGAAAGAGAAAGTGATACACATACAAATATATATATATATATATATATATATATATATATATATATATATATATATGTAGAATACGGACACCTTCCGCCATTTTGTTTTTGTGACGTCACCCTTGGGACACCTTTGGACGCCACATGAGGATCGCATTTTTTCACCTGAGAATAAAAAGATGTTATTTAATCTGTTATCTGTTATTAATATTTATTAGGGTTGTTTTTATCAAAGGAGATTGCATAATTGTTATAAAAATTATTATTACATTTCTTTTAATCCCGCCTAGAAATTGTGACCTAATTTATTTATACATTGGGGGTTGTATTCTAATAAGGGCTCCTAGTCTTGCAAGGTGGGAATTTGTTCGCGGGTTTCGCCACTGTCATAAAAATTGTATTCTAATAATGGGGAAGAATTAATAGATGACAAGTATTTATTATTATTAATATTTATTAGGGTTCTTTTGATTTTTATCTAGGATATAAAAACCTAGTTCTTAAACGATTATGTTCTATGCAATCTTTAAGACTGCATTTAAGCGCTAGCTCGAATTTTTTCAATATCTGAATAACGACATCGAAATTGTAACCTTCAACATTATACATATAAATGAGTAATTAAGGTACATAATTAGTTTGCCTTACAAATCATGCTTTAAAAGGTTTTCACCTTGAAAACGTTAAATTATATGCTCAAGGTTTAAGTGGAAAATAAAAATTGCATTAATACGATAAATGGTTACACATGTGCATTATAGGCTGTTCTACGCTTCATTATGTACTACCTTTAATAGTGTTATTAATTAAAAGTAAATATTGAAGGTCGACAGTTAAAATTATGTGTTTAAGTGGAAAATAAATTGCAATAAATGGTCACACTTGTTCATTACGGATGTTTTACGCTTGTGTGTTTAAGTTTAGGGATGACTTTTTTAAAATCAATTGCATTACTTTTAGTACTCAGATTAAATTACGTAAACTGATTATTGATATCATACTTTCTTTAAAAACAGTATATTGATAGCCATAAAGCTTATATTACAGATTAACTACTCTTTATTTATATAGTTCAGGGTCGCAAAAATGTGCTACAGTAAGTTATCGAAAACATCCTCAAATCTAGGTAATCCATAATCTCCCATGTTAAATATTATTGTGAAAACATTTTCAAAATGTTCAAAATTAAGGGCAGCGTAATTTGACTTATATGGATCTTCATAGGGAAGATCACTACCAGCATCAACTTCACCGTTTTCATATTGAGCGATTATATTGTAATAGTTTATTAACAAGTAAAAACAGCTAATACCCCTGATACTGCTTCATAATAATACTCATTCGATTGTAATTATGCTTTAAAAAATACATGCAGCGGATAATACACAATCTTTATTTACCGCTATTATTATTATTACACAGATATGGGATTATTCTTAAACTTAGGTAATTTCCCCACACTACCTTGAAATACTACATATGCTTTCAATTCTTCTTCATCCCTGAAGCTGTACCGCATACATCTTTCTTTAGATTATCCAATTTCAGATCAGTGGCATATTTTCTAGTACACACGGCCATGCCATGCCATCACATAAGATGGCTTTACATACGTACAGGTTCTGTCTCGGTTGAAATATATCTTGTCGGAAAAGGATTTTAAGTTTATAAAATGTACCGCCAGGAGAGATATTAGAGTGTTGCTACAGAAAACAACAAAAGTGTACACCACGCATAAATCTAGAGCGAGAAATTTACTCGAGGCTGGTACATTGCGAGTAACATTTTTTCGAGTTATGGTGGACTGATCTTTGTGATATGTGATCTTTAAGTAATCATATAGGTAAAATTTTGCGACGCGAGGCTTTCGGCGAAGGCTGTTTTGGCTGTTTCCGCGAACCCCACTCCAACCCTCTCCGAACATCACCGAGATTGTAAGACAGGTGTAGGGTGTCGCAACTTGTTCTCAGGTCTTCGCCCCTTGTCTTAATCGTGTTCGTGGGCTTCGTGTATTGTTGTGGTACCCTTGACGGGAAATTTGAGTTTGTATTATAATAAGGGGCCTAATGCTAACTTGTAAGACAGGTGTAGGCCTGCGCAACTCGCTCTCGGAGCTCTACCCCCTAGGAAAATTTGAATTTGTATTTAAGTCTCTGCAGGTTATGGTTGGAAATATAAATTTGTATTGTAATAAGGGGCATAATGCTAACTTATAAAACAGATGTAGAGCTTAGCAATTTACTCTCAGGCCTTCGCCCCTTGACCAAAAATTAGAATTTGTTTATGGCGCCATCTATGAGGGGGAAATTTGAACTTATATTCTAATAACGGGGGTCTAACTCTAACTTATAAGACAGGTAAAGGGCTTCGTAACTTACTTTCGGGGCTTCACACCCTTAGTGGGAAATTTGGATTGGTATTTAAGTGTTAACATTCTGATTGCTTATTGCGAGAAATTTGAACTTGTGTTCTAATATCGGGGCCTATTGCTAAGTTATAAGCCAGACAGGCATAGGGCTTCGCAACTTGCTTCCGGGTCTTAGCCCTCTGGTCCCTGGTAGGAAATTTGAATTTGTATTTAAGTCTACATTCTGATTGTTTATTACGAGAAATTTTAGCTTGTATTCTAATAAGCGATCCTAATGCTAACTTGTAAGACAGGTGTAAGGCTTCGCAACTTGCTTTTTTACTTATTGTAAATTTGAATTTTATTCTAATAAGGCCGAATGAAGGTTTTTATAACTGTCTTATAAGTTAGCGTTACGCCCCTTTATTAGAATAGTTGTAGGTTCAAATCTTACTCGCGGCAAACTTTATTTATGCTGTGTTACAAGTTAGCATTAGAAACCCGTATTAGAATACTAATTCAAATTTACAGCCAAGGTGCTAGGATAAGGGCGAAGCGTTGTTTGATTTGATCGAGGTTGATCGGTTGGTTGGTTGGTTGATGCCTAGATGCATACGTCTTACCTTAAAAGCTAGTGTTAGACCCTTATCTCAAATTTCCCACTATAACCATTACAGGGACCTGTATGTACTGTTAAAATATACCGCTAGGTGGCGCCAGCTATATTACAGAAAACATTCGTTAGTCTGTACACAAGCAGATGGCGCTATTAACGAATTCAAAATTTGAACTCGTGGGGCACTACAAGGGGCGAAGGTCCGAAAGCAAGTTGCGAGACCCTATACGTGTCTTACAAGTTAGCATTAGGGCCCCTTATTAGAATACAAATTCAAATTTACAAGGGTGTGAAGCCTCGATAGAAAGTTGCGAAGCCCTACACCTGTCTTACAAGTTAGCATTAGGCTCGCTTATTAGGATACAAGTTCAAATTTCTCGCAATAAACTATCAGAATGTAGTCTTAAATACAAATTCAAATTTCCCACCAGGGGGGCGAAGCCCCGAAAGCAAATTACGAAGCCCTAGTAGGTTAGCGTTAGACCCCCATTATTAGAATACAAGTTCAAATTTTTCCCTCATAAATGGCGCCACAAACAAATTCAAACTTTTCGTCAAAGGGCAAAGGCCTGAGAGTAAGTTGCGAAGCCCTAAATCTGTCTTGCAAGTTAGCACTACGCCCCTTATTACAATACAAATTCATGTTTCTAACTATAACCTGCAGAGACTTTGATACATATTAAAATTTTCCGCCTACGGGCCCTCGACGAGGATAGATCCCCGAGAGCAAGTTGCGCAGCCCTACATTTGTCTGACAAGTTAGCATTAGGCCCCTTATTATAATACAAATTCAAATTTTCGCCAAGGGTGCTACGATAATACATGAAGTCCACGAACAAGTTCACCAAGACAAGGGGCGAAGACCTGAGAACAAGTTGCGACCCCTACACCTGTCTTACAATCTTGGTGAAGTTCGGTGATGATTGGAGTGGGGGTCGCAAAAACAGCCGAAACAGTCTTCGCCGAAAGCCTCGCGTCGCAAAATTTTACCTATATGATTACTTAAAGATCACATATCACAAAGATCAGTCCACCATAACTCGAAAAATGTTACTCGCAATGTACCAGCCTCGAGTAAATTTCTCGCTGTAGATTTATGCGTTGTGTACACTTTTTTGTTTGCTGTAGCAACACTCTAATATCTCCTCGGTGTACATTTTATAAATCTAAAATCTTTTTTCGACAAGATGTATTTCAGCCGAGACAGAACCTGTACGTATGTAAATCCGTCTTATGTGATAGCAGGGCATGGCCGACCCTTATCGGTAAAAAATCGAGGATTAAAAAGATAGTGTTCTAATAAGAGGCCGGTATACTTAATTTGATTATAACCCCTTTTTTGACAGAGGTAATTCAGGCAAAATCTAGAAGAAGAAGACACGACATTTTTTCGGCGTATACACTGCTATATTGAAGATGTTGTCTTGTGTATTAGAAAACATGCTACAGATCCGGAATTGGATAACTCAAAAAAATGTATGCGGTACAGCTTCAGGGATGAAGAAGAATTGAAAGCCTGTGTAGTATTTCAAGGTAGTTTTTGGAAATTAGCTAATTTTAAAAATAGTCCCATATCTGTGTAATAATAATAATAATAATAATAATAATAATAATAGCGGTAAATAAAGATTGTATATTATCCGCTGAATGTATTTTTTAAAGCATAGTTACAATCGAATGAGTATTATTATGTAGCAGTATAAGGAACATTAGCTGTTTTCACTTGTTAATAAACTATTACAATATAATCACTCAATATGAAAACGATGAAGCTGATGCTGGTGGTGACGTTTTCTATGAAGATCCATATAAGTTAAATTATGCTGCCCTTAATTTTAAACATAAGGGGAGGTACACCCATCACAAAAGTCTTGACTGCTGAAAATTTCTTCACACTAATATTTATCATAGGAGATTGTGGATTACCTAGATTTGAGGATGTTTTTCATAATTTACTGTAGCACCTTTTTGCAACCCTGATCTATACAAATAGAGAGTAGTTAATCTGTATTATAAGCTTTATGGCTATGAATATTTTTTACTGTTTTTAAAGAAAATGTGATATTCGATATCAATAATCAATTTACGTAATTTAATATGGCTACTAAAAGTAATGCAATTGATTTTAAAAAAGTTATATGTGTGACCATTTAATGAAATTGATTTCCCGCTTAAACCTTGCACACATAATTTTAACTGTCGACTTTCAATATTTACTTTTAATTAATAACACTATTAAAGGGACTACACAATAAAGCGTGGGAACAGCCTATAATGCACATGTGTAACCATTTTTCGTATTAATGCAATTTTTATTTTTCACTTAAACCTTGAGCATATAATTTAACGTTTTCAAGGTGAAAGTCGTTTAAAGCATGATTTGTAAAGCAAACTAATTATGTATCTTAATTATTCATTTATATGTCTAATGTTGAAGGTTACAATTTCGATGTTCTTATTCAAATATTGAAAAAATTTTAGCTAGCGCTTAAATTCAGTCTTAAAGGTTTCATAGAACAATCGTTTAAGGACTAGGCTTTTATATCCTTGATAAAAATGAAAACGACCCTAGTAAATATTAATAATAATAAATAGAGATTAAATAACATATTTTTATTAGGAAAACACTTGTCACCTTTACATGTCTTATCTATTAATTCTTCTCCATTATTAGAATACAATCCCCAATGTATAAATAAATTAGGTCTCAATCTGTAGGTGGGATTCAAAGAAATGTACTAATTTTAATAACATTTATGCAATCTCATTTGACAAAAACAACCGTAATCAATATTAATAACACATTAAATAACATCTTTTTATTCTCAGGTGAAAAAAAACGATCCCCAAGTGTGAGTGCGTGCGTGTGTGCGTGTGTGCGTGTGTGCGTGTTTGCGTGTGTGCGTGTGTGCGTATGTGTGTGTGCGTGTGTGCGTGTGTGCGTGTGTGCGTGTGTGTGTGCGTGTGTGTGTATGCGTGTGTGCGTGCGTGCGTGCATCGTGCGTGCGTGTGTGCGTGCGTGAGTGAGTGAGTCTGAGTGAGTCCGTGCGTGCGTGCGTGCGTGCGGGTGTGTGTGTATAAGAAATCGACAACAAAATACTACCAAAAAAGCTTTTATTAAATCAAAACACTAAAGTAGCTCCCAAAGAATAAAGTTAATGTCTAATTTAAATAACTAAAACTAAACTAGATATCAGAATGAATATTCGGTTAAATTGAAATCGTAGCACAAAGCAATTAGTATTCAGTTGCATTAATTACCCACTGTAATATATATCAATTGAAACTTTAAATTATTGAATAGAATATAAAGAATAAAATGAAATGTCTAATGTTTCTCTCGAATAAGCCCAAAGCCAAATAACTTTTTCTACGGCTGTGTTACAATTCATTCATAATGATTCCGAAATTTGAATCATTATGACCATCATAATGATTCAAATTTTCATAATGCAACAAGCTACAAATAATTTCGGAAAAATAAATAGCACGCGTTTGCATCGGTCGGTCACTTGTCACTTTTTCATAATACTCGCAACCAGTCAATCCGTGTTTATTATAAAATGAATGGAGTCATAGCGACAGTGATATTCAGTTAACACCACCTGCGATAATACAAAAGGCAAAAGAAACATGCGACAATTTACTACAACGAAATCGAGGAAGTACCTACTAAGAAAAAGCTTATAAGTTATTTACGGATTGGCAATGTAAAAAGAAAACTAAATATTTCTCGGAAAACATTTTAATTGTGTACTTTGAAGAGCTTGCGAATAAAATGTAGAGTTCCAATTTATGGACGCATTATTCTATGCTAAAGTCAACGTTGAGTTTTAAACATAATATCGATATAAAAACATATGCAAAATTACAAGCTCTACTAAAACGTCAGAAGGCTTCAGGAGTAAAAAGTCGAAGACATTAACATCTGATGAAATAAAAACCTTTATTAGTAAAGCACCCCATAATGAATATCTTCTGATAAAAGTAAGTAAATTTAAGACTTTAAGCGTTTAATAAAAATTAAATTAATTTTTTTATTATAGGTATCATTTTAATTTCTGGAATAATGGGCGCATGTCGAAGACATGAATTACATAAATTAAAAATTAAGGATATAAAAGATCTACAATCAGACTTTCTTATAACTATATACGATACGAAAACAAGAACTGTACGTAAATTTACCGTCACTGGAGCATATTATATTTGCAAAAAAACATATTAATCTTCGTCCAGAGCACACCACTACAGATTCTTTCATAAATTATCAACGTGGTAAATGTACTATTCAAAATGTTGGACTTAATAAGTTTGGCGGTATGTCAAAACGAATTGCGTTATTTTTTAATATTCCAGAACCACGTTTATATACAGGCCACTGCTTCCGCAGGATCTCAGCTACCCTATTTATTGATGCTGGTGAAGATATCACTTCTTTAAAACGCCACGGTGGATGGAGGTGTACATCCGTAGCCGAAGGGTACTCTGATCACTCGTTAATTCTGAAAAAAAAATTCTATTTAAGTGCTGATTTATGTAACTATTGCAAATCTTTGTTAATTGAATATTTTAATAAACTAGTTTATGTAGGTAGGTATTTTCATAAAAATATATTTTCTTGCATTTTTTACGATTTATCCCAAGAACAGAAAAAATAAATAAAAATCTACATGGCCGTAGAAAAAGTAATGTATGCAACTCGCACATTATGACTTATTAATGCATTCGTACGAATTACAACACTCGCTCGCAAGCATAATATACTATTTTGAATTTCGTAAAATCAACTTAAAGCACAAGTATGAAATTAAAATAAAATTGGAAGTTTATGTTACTGTATAGGCCACCCACAAGAGCTCTATTCGTATGGTACAGTGAACAAAGCGTTTACCAATATTAAAATTAAGAAGTTAATAGTCAATAGTACATATCGTCATAGATAGCAGTAATACACATATGAAGCCGCAAGGATGAATACATTCCCCATTACAGGTTTTTTCTACATTTACTAACATAATTCAAATTAAATGAAGGACTGTAAAATTGACTTTGTTCAAAAAGTGCAGATAAATTTTAAAATGGAACATTAAAAACAAAAATTACAGATAATTACTTAAAGGTTAGCGTAAAATAAAGTACGGTGGTAGGGCTGTACATTAATATACATTCAGGTGTATTTGCATTCACAAACAGGTGAAGCGTTAAAAGTATTTATTCACAAACTCGTAAAGATGATGTGTGACTTAGCATCGAGTCTTCCCGTTGTCTGATTTCATTATAGATATTCGGGATATCCAGAATGATATCAGTAGGTATCAACGTGATGCGATTTCCAGTTGGTGTAGCAGTGTACAAAAGTAGGAAGTAGTTCAAAAGTTTATAGAATTGTGTTTATAGTTATCGGACCCCTAGAGTAGACCTCGGTAATTTCTTACATAAGGCATAAGCAAGCATTAGAATAACTCTTACCTTAACGAGGTATACAATAAGACCAATGAAAAGAATACTGTGTTCCTATAACGAAAGCCTACATATAACAATTACGTTGATAAACCAGATTGATAATTTTCTATTCGGAATATGTATGTATTTTCCTTAAGGTTACTAATTATAATAAGATAACTGTTGTGTTGGTCGCTAAAAAGTGTTATAACAGAAAAAGAAGAAGCAAGGCTCACCAAGTCTAAAACGTGGCCTGCAACAACTTGTAGAAGGAAAAGAAAAAGAAGCGTTCCTATTGAACTTAGTAACTTGTCATTCCCAACCGTAATGTCAGTGGTTCTCAATCGAGAAAGTACTTGTTAAGTATGAGTGACCGTCAACCTTTTCAATAAGAATAATGTATTTAATTTAGGAAAATAGTATATTCAAGAAAATTTTAAATAAGGAAATAATAGAAGCAGCACTAACCAAATGATTTTAACAACTATCTGCTCAAATAATATAACATCCGAAATAATGTACGTTACACACTTCCTAGCAAATCCAACAGCTCAGGAATGAAATAAATCTCCAATCAAGAGTGAAATTTGAGTGATTACTCAGGACGAAATAGCCCTAACATCCCAAAACCTAACTCAGTTGATAATCAGAAAACAAAAAAACTCACCAACCCGCAAACGTGGTCTGCAAAACTAGAAGAAAAGAAAGAAGCTCTATTGAACTCAAGAACTTAGTCATCCAACCCACAGCCAACGAAAGAGTATTGTATGTAAGTGAGAACACATAGAATATGTATATAATTAGGAAATATATATTCAAGAGCAACTTTTGAGGATAATAGAGCACTAATCAGTAACAACTATGTGCATCTTAATAGATAGTAACCATCCGAAATACTGAGTTAACACTTCTAGCAAATCCACAGTAGGAATGTATGTAATAGAGTTGAACATTTGAATGATAAACGCCTAGCGAATGTCCCGCATCATGCTGTAATTCATATGATTTGATATGGGCCAGTACATTTAGGGACCAGTTTAGCATTAAAATGCCGTGAAGCATCTGACAAAACAGAAGGACCTTGTAGGTCTCCAAAAAGCGAATAATCACGTCCAAAGAGAGCAAAATAAGCAGAACGCCCAATCACGTCATGTTTAGCCGACCTAACAGCACAGCCAAGTTTTGTTAAGTCCACGTCTCATTTGCGATGGTTTTGAGTAATATAGGAAAAGATTATGGTTTTCAGTAATCTACTGATCCTCCCGGCAGAGTTAGCCTTGGGATGGTATTTGGCATTAAACAAGATCATAGTACGATATTCTAAACAAAACTTAGTAAATTCCCTGCTGTGAAATTGTACACCATTGTCGTTAATAATGTACTGTGGAGGACTATAAAGGAGGAAAATATTATCTTCGATTAGGCGACAAATGCGAATGGAGATATCTCCATACGCTTATAGAGACTATCGTCTTTCGCGAACCACGAAGAAAGTTTCCTGGGCGAAGAACAGACACCCGAGTAACAAGTTTGAGGTACCAACGATCAAAAGATGCTTTAGCTAGTTGTCTTAAAGCTTCCTCTACTTCTTCTACCCTTCGTTTTTGGAACTGTTCTAAGGTAGGGTATATTTCTCCTTGCTGTCCTCGTCCTTAGAGTAAACACTGTTACGGTTGTGGGAAACCAGGAGTTACTAAACTTTCTTATTCTGATTGCTCCAATAACAGTCAGGGAAACTTACGATATAATCTTCTAACCGAGGTGAAGATTCTATACCTTCCCTAATCTCGTATTATATTTTTTAATTTTTTTTGTATTTCTGATAACCAACGATTGGTTCTAGACTTTGTGTTTGCTAGTGTTCGTAATAATGAACGTCCTTATCTTAATGTTAGTGTCTTCGACTATTCGTTTGGGGGTTTGTTGGATTCTTTTGCTTCTCGCACTATTTTGTGATACTCGGGATGGGACGTTATCCGGAACTTGAGAGTTTCAATAACTGTGGGTTCTATTAATTCCTGTACTTTAACTAATGCAGTTAAGTGTACCATCTTAGGTAGTGTTTTCATTATTACTGTTGAATCTAAAACTGTACTCGTAGAGACATTGGTGATACCTGAAGTATCTCAGCCATTGATTTAGAGATAGATTTCTGGAAATTGATAAACAACGTACCAGACTTTAGAACGGGTCATTGGTCTTTAGTAGTGATACTGCACTGGCCTCTATTTCTTCTGCTCTTTCTCCTTCTGAACGGACATCTCTACAATCACTCCTACTTTTACTCATATGGATTCGTCTTTGGAATGCACTACTTTAGTTGCACGTAATATCTCTACAACTGCGGAACCGATAAAGCACCGTTACTATCCTCTTTCTCTCAATAAAATCATTGATGAAGAGTTGGACACCATGTTGAAGTTGTGGAACCTTCTATATGTCCTTGGTCTAGTCCGGTTGTTCCCGTCAAGAAAAAGGATGTGTTTTATCGATTTTGTATCGATTATCGTAAGGTTAATGCTGTTACAGAAAAGAATCCACTCCTATATATTAGTACGATGTTTGGTCATCTTCGAGACGCTCGATATTTGTCTAGTTTGTATATTCGTTCGGTCTATTGGCAGATTCCTCGATCACTGCTTTCACTATACCTGGTCGTGGACTGTAACAGTTCACGAGAATGCCTTTTGGATTGCTTAATTTAACGTTTAATTGATCGCGTCCTGGGTGCAGATTCAGAGCCATTTGTTTACATATCTGCATGATATAATTGTTGCGACTCCTCTTGTTGAGAAACACTTACAAGTACTTGCTCAGGTTTTTCAACGTTTGTCCATCACTGACTTGACATCGCGTCTAGACAAGTGTCATTTCTATCTCCCCGAATTAAAGTATTTGGACTACGTGAATAAGGGTAGACCCAGATAAGGTCTCCGCAATTTTTTCTCTTCCCACCCATTCTGTTGTTCGCCGCATAATTGGTGTTGCTGCCTGGTATCGTCGATGTATCCCTAACTTTTCTTCTCTTGTAGCTCCTTTGACTACTCTTACTAAGAAAAATGCTTCGTTCGTTTGGTCGTCCGATTGTGAGACCGCTTCCAATTCATTCAAGGAACAACTAGTATCTTCTCCGATTCTTGCATATCATCACTTTACTCTCCCATTTAGCATTCAAACTGATGTTTCCAATTTCGGAATTAGGGGCATTCCTCAGTCAAACCTCTGATGGTGGTGAAAAAATGATAAGCTACATCAGCCGATATTTAAGTGCGGAATGCAATTACTCGACTACGAAAAAGGAATGCTTGGCTGTACTATGGGCTATCGAGAAGTACAGACCCTAAGTCCAAGAGAAGTTCTTTTAGCGTGATCACCGACCACCACTCTCTGGTTTGGTTAAATAAATTAATAAACCCTTCTGGCCGTTTAGCTCGATATGCACTGCGTTTACAACAATACAACTTCACCATCATTCATCGCAAAGGCAAAGACTTGCTTTCTCGTGCAGTTCCTTTAGTTGATAGTATTGATGTTACTCCTTTTTGGTTACTTTAAGGATACCAAGGAGAGATATAGCCTACGTTAGAACAGCTCCAACAACGAAGGGTAGAAGAAGTAGACGAAGGTTTAGGACAACTAGCTGAAGCTAAAGTTTAGGCCCAATATTCGAGGTGGTAGAAAAATCCGAAGAACGTCTCACGTAAGCTAGACTAGGTTCGAGTAAATTAGCAGTTTTCTTAAAAGGTGGAGGTTTAAATAAATCGATGGAATATTTATTGTGCTCGATGCGTTTCCCTAAAGCCCATAATTGTGCAATGGAAGCAACCTCATTAAGTGTCAAAGTATTCTGATAGAACGGCTTCACATTACGTCGAATATAGTAGAATTGTTTTCCGATAGTGAGGTAGACAATCGTTGGAATAAACTTTACAGGACAGGAATGTATACGGTCATAGTTTCCCAAGAACTCATAGTGCGATGTTTAATTTCTTCCAATAAACTTTCATCACAGTCATAAGATAGGAACTCGGCTTTTAGTAATAACACCAAATTCTTCCAAGAGTTTAAGGAATTCTTATGTGTACGAAACAATAACAATGCTTTTCCTGTTAACATTTCAGGAGCATCAGTATACGCAAATAAAAATTCAGTAAGCCACAATGAGCAGCAGTCAAAGCAGTAGCATCTTCTTCGAAATGGTCAACCATACAGAAATATTTGTTACAGTCCAAGTTCCAGAGCATTGCGAGCAGTTTTATGAAGGAGTTCAACACGCACATCACTAGGTAATCTCCATATTGCAGTACTAATTTAGATAAGCGGTTGACTAGACAAGAATTAGACAGTAGACATTTAAGGGAAATAGATAAACGACAAACAAAGAGAGTGCAAATTAAACTTTAGAGAGAAAAAAATTCTAAACCAATACCTCGATGTTAAAGTTAGAATTTATTACAGCGGGGTCCCACGTTGGGCGCCAAGAAGTTGTTACGTGCTCAAACTCTAAGGTGTCAATTTTGTTCGAACACCTATAGTACTCGAGCACGTATACAAAACAAAAGAAATGGAGAGAGACAGAGAAGAGGGCACTGTGACTAGCAAACCGTGCAGTTAGAGAGCATTTGGATGCATGGGGAACATCTAGGTCAATTTAAAGGTCTGAGGGAGAAAGGAAAGAAGTAGATATATGTAGAACAGAAGAAATCAATTTAGACTCCACGAATTTTTAAATAGGTACACATAAGAAAAAAGAAAGGAGCCCTTTCCGCAAAACTAAAAAACGAAGAATGATTTACACACAACAAGGTATTTGGTTAGGTCTTCCTGAAAGATAAAGTTGTGCGACTGCGTGTATACGTGAGCGTGAGTGTGAGCGTGTGTGTGTGTGTGTGTGTGTGTGTGTGTGTGTGTGTGTGTGTGTGTGTGCGTGTGCGTGTACGTGTGTGCGTGTGAGTGTGTGTGTGTGTGAAAAACTAATATTTTTCTGTGTTTTCGCCATCTCACTGGGGATTTACTGAAGTAAAATAATGTGTACACCATAAAAAATTATTGAAAAAAGTATTCTAAGCTATAATTTTAAACATTTACTTTACAAAGATACTAATTTACTACAATTATTTCCTAGTTATAATTATTTAGGTGTCAAATTTCTGAGAATAATGCATTCTCAAAAGTTCTTGTTGAACGCGATTTCGGGAATCATACGTTGTTTTTTTATGTTGAATATAATGAGATATATTTAGAATTTACATCAGTTCTACATTCATAAAGACAAAATTTACATCGATTGGGGCTTGAACCTTGATGGCGCAGTTGGTTAACGCGGTACTCTAGCAAAGCGCAGGTCGTAGGTTCAAATCCTACTCGAGGTAAACTTTTTATTTATGTATTTAATAAAATTAATAATTTTTAATTGATATTTACATTGTTTGTTCAAAAAGTTAGTCATTCTGTACACTTTTTTCGCTCGACTCATGTGTATTCATCTTCAATTCCTTAATTAATTTTTTTGTTAGTAATTCTTATGCATTGATGAATTTTAATTTTGTAATAAAGTTTTTTAATTTACATTTGTAAAATAATTTTTTATTTTTCATCTGTAAACAATGTAGTTGTTAAAAATTTGCCGTTTAACAAATCTATTTTACGTTTAAATCATTCTCGTTCAATTATGTTCTCTGGTCTTTATTCTGTTTGAAATTGAACCCCTTTTTCTTCTGTATCAAACTTTGAATACGTTTCTAAATCGAGTTCTAACAACATTTGTGACAAAAGAAAAATCGGTAAGAACGTTTTTTTTCACGTAATACGTAATCGTCATAGATATCATTATGTTTTTAATTTCAGTAACGTAAAATGTTTTCTTATAAACATAAATATTAGCAACATTTTGATAGTACTACTAGTAAATCCTCAGCGAGATGGCGAAAAACGCAGAAAAATAGGTTTTGCGATTACAGCGCCACCTGTTGCCACGACAAAGAAATGTTTCGAATAAATTCTTCATATTTTTATATATTATAATCGATATATGGAATAAAAAATTTGGGTTCCCATTTCAAATTACAAATCCCCCCCTTCCGCCCCTCAAAGGTGGGTTTGGGGATCCAAGTTTCGGGTCATTCGATAGAGAACAACAATATACCGCTTCCCAATGGTATAGTAATGAGTATTGCGTATTTCTCGCTTTGTTATTGTCATCTTGTAGCGTCCCCCCTGGTACTCTATCTAGAAAAGTGTAATTTGAACTTATTTGCAAGAATGCAAATTCAAGAACAAAACAATCGCTAAGTGATTTATCTGGACTTTACTGAAATAATGTTACTATTACTCAAATTAATTGTTTGCCTTACATAGACTGCTATTTAATTATTCGCATACCTCAAATCTGATCAAACGAAGTGGCCGTCTAGTGGTAGGTACGCTGTGCTATCTGAATTAGATAGGCTGGGCGAGGTAAATGTTGCATCATGAGAGGCAGGTAAAAAAATGAAACTACTCAAATTAAAATCAACGAGCTTTGCGCAGCGGTGGTTCAGCCCGTTAATATACTGTGCTGGGAAAGAACCACCACTAAACCCCCCTTTTTCATAAATAAGTAATTGCACAAGTACATTAATAAATCAAATAACAAAAAAACCAATGAAACGGTTAAATATGTAACCATTAAGAGAATAAAAAATAAACAGTAATTAAGTAAACTAAACGATAAGCGTATAAAATATAGGGCGTTTCATTTAAATAAGCCGAATATTTCAGAATGAATGTTCTACTAATTTAACCGAAAAAATGAACACCCTGTAAATAGGTGTTTACTATTCAGTCAATAAATAGACTAAGGGAACAGTATTTTACTTAAATCTAAGAGTAAATTTGTTGGAGTTAATTTTATTAGGAGATATTTAATTTTTCCTAAAACCCTACATTTTCAGAAAACTTGATATAACTTGAAACACTCTGTATGTAGGTATGGAGAACCCTTATGAAAGTGCTACTTATGTTTTATGAAAAATTCGAAAATGCAATAATATACGGGGTGTCATTAAAAAAAACAGAACTTTGATACGCCACTGTTTTTTTGGGGAGCACCCCATATTGACTTATATATATATATATATATATATATATATATATATATATATATATATATATATATATATATATATATGAGATATCCAGTATAAAATGTTGTTCGTACAATTGATCATTTTATTAAATCATTACTTCTACAATTTAACTTATGTTGTATTTTGCATTGTTTTGCACTAATTGACGGTATTACATTAAAATAAAAAATGTAGTAGACGATTTATGGCCTTGGCGTTTTATAATGTGAATTGATTCATTGAAAATTTGATTTCAATCAACTAAATTTGCTTAATTCTATCAGTCAATAAATATACTCAATAGCCTAAGTTCACTAATGGATGCCTACTTTCGAAAAGCTCCAGTATTTTGAATTTATGTTTATTTAAGAACTAACTTAATTCAATCTTATTAATTGTATTTTAAAAAATACGGTTACCAAAGCACCGGTGCCTAATAAAATAGATATCTGTTTCATTAGTACAGAAAATGTCAATTTTCGGGACGAGGAATAAAGTTGCTGAACGATGCGAAGCAGAGTCCAGCGATCTTCCGATGTAAACTTTTTAAAGAGAATAATAAATAAAAAGTAGTTTAGTTACACATAAACACAATAAAAAAAACATTTAGTCACACCCACAATCGTGTTATAAATAATCACAATAAAAATCGTAATACCAAACATGTGGCCCCCTAAAACTAATCATGCCGGTCTTTAAGTAAATCAACACATAAAACGATAAAGCAAATTACAGTACATATAAAATACAACAGAAAAATTGCACAGGTGATAATAAGGTAAAGGCAAGGACAAAAGGAAGAGACAAGGAATTTACAAGTACACAACTGTTTAGTGACTACAGAAGCACTATTACAATATCTTACATATAAAGAGAAATTATGTCGCAGGCAAACAATTCTACTTAATGCACTGACAAAAAAAGACTCATTACAACAAAGTCTTACAAGGGTAAGTTATAAATAGATCATAACATTGTGACCGACATATAAGTTTGCGTGGTTAGAAAAATACAGCTCCCATTTCTCAAGTTACACATTCATCTATACAACAATAAAAACAATAAAATTAAATTCGAGGTATTTAAAGGTTATGTGGACCCAGAGTGTGTACCCACTTGGCAATTGCCCATTACAATTAATAACCAAGCGATATCATGTACCCGTTCACCAGCCCACCTCTACACAAATATAAATATAAACAACAAACAACAATGCTAATTCATACGAATACAAGAGCGAGGGAGCCCTGTACTGTATGCGAATGAGATACCTTTGTAGGATAATGCTCGATTTTATATAGGCTTGTAGAATGATTTGCTGCCAGCCTTAATTTATATAAAAATACCTACTTACACTTTAAGTGATCACAGACACAAATCGTTAACATACGCGGTTTAACTTCAAAAAGAGTGACTGTTATTTGTAGATTACCATTTGAAAAACACATTACAACTAACACCAGAGAAAAAAGACAAATTAGTGTTGGCTAATTCAAAAGGAAATGTACACGCACGGAATATTTTAAAGACAAACTGTTTCTAATTAAAACAAATCAACGCGTCCGGCTCAATCAAAATTTCAACAGCAACTGCCTCTAGTTTCCACCAACCATGTGTACTCCCGAAAATCAACCCCCGTCTTTGAAAAGGGATAAAAAAAACAGGAAACATTAATTTACGTTGGAACAGTTTCATATTAATTATTGAACGACATCTTAATTCGTCCGTAACAAACCCTACATTTAGGTCTCGAGTTTTCAAGTACCAAATAAAGACGTCTTTGATTGCAGTGTGTGCCATTAGTAATTAATTACTAACTAGTGACTTTTTTACATCAAGGGCACGCGTATACAAATTTTCAACAATTCGTCACGCCAGTTTCGGCAAAATACCTGTTTCTCTACCCTAATATATGTTTCCTTTTTCTGTTCAACCTCTACTCAAATATCAATTACATATATTCCTACATTTCTTACATAAACCATAAAATAAAATATTTCGAAAACATTAGCAAATTACGACGTATTACAAATATATTAAAAATCCACTAATTACTTTTCCATTGCGGTAACAACGGCGATTTGACAAACGTGTATTACAATAATAAAATTTTCGCGGACCACTACCTACAATATTTTATACGGAATTATTACTTTGGGACACGCCCCGAGCGCAAACAGGAGTTTCGCCTTGTAAAGTATAGATATTCGTGTTGTAGATTGTCTACCATATGCTTCCGACTGTAAGCAATCCTTCGTCAACTCCGTGTGATGACCGTGTACTCTTTATTTGTTTTTGCTTGTATATGTTATGTCAAGAATAATATTCCTTTTTGCACTTCAGAGACTAAAATAGATACTTTAGTCTCTGTCCACAGGGACTAAAGTGGGTCATTTGTTCCCTAGGGAATAAATATGGACTGAACCCTGGAGAGTTCTAACTTTTGGACCCCCTCCATATCTACGAAGTTTCTCAGCGATAATGTCAAATTGAAATATTTTTTATTAATTTTTTTACGAAACTAACATTAATATTATTACAATTAATAAATATCGGACGATTGATTTCCGAAACGATACGATGTAAGGTTGAACGCATTTCCAAATGAATCAATGCCTGTGGGCCGTTCATATAGGCACGAGGGTCCTGGGAGTGAGGTAGCTGATGTGTTTTGATCACCTCCACCTCCAAAAATTTTTTCGGCGATAAGGTTCTTATTATTCAGGGAGTTTTCCACATACCCTTATGCAATAGTTGCAGCCTTCCATCCCCCATGTCTTTTTAAAACGTCAAGAGTCGCACCTGAATCAGTTAGTAGAGATGCGGAGGTTCGCCGCCAACAATGTCCTGTATACGACAACGCATCTGGTATGTTTAAGAATGTTGCAACTTTCTGGGGCAATTTTCAAAATATATTCTTTCCTACAGGTTGCACTGTACAGTGCATCCCATTTTGGTTGAGACAGCCAAGTATCTCGGTTGTTGTTGAAGATAGAACCTTGCGGTTTTCGCGGTCCTGTGCCACTTTTTTGTGAAACTCAAGATGTCCTGAACGGATTTTTCCTAACTTCTTTCGTTCATAAGTTACAGGGCGTTTTTGAAAATTCACACTTTTTGGACCACCTCCATATCTACGAAGTTTCTCAGCGATAATGTCAAATTGAAAACGGGGTATTGTTATGGAAATACGACTCAAACTTAATTTTTTCAATATTTCAATATTTTATCACCTCATTAAATTCTTTTTTTTTCCTTCAAAATGATATATAATATATAAACATAAATTCTTCAAAAATGTTCCAAAATCACTAAAACATTGATTTTTAATAGTAGGCTATGGATTTTTCATACAAAAAAAGTTCAACTTGAAGAAATATTACTTGTGATTTTTCCATGAAAGGAACAAGAACGATACTAACACTAATTCACTAACAAAACACAAAACGTAGGTTAATAGCGACAAATAAATAGTAATAAAAAGTTCATAATGTAGAATAAGCAACTAATTAAATATTGACTCATACTATTTCATTTCGAAATTATTCGGTAACTTATTCATTGAATTGTTCAAAATGATGTCCATTTTCCCTAACACACAATTGACACAATTTCTTAATACATCTTAATGCATTTAAAATTATGAAAGGCTGATTTTGTAAATTCTGGAAAACAGTCTCTGTTGTTGTACGAAGTTCTTCAATATTATTGTGTCTCTTACCGTATATTTTATTTTTCAAAAAAACCCACAAAAAAAGTCCAACACTGACAAATCAGGTGACCTTGCAGGCCACCTAATGGGTCCATTTGTTCCAATCCAATGGTCCTGGAAAGTTTCTTCTAAAAACGGCACAATCAACCTCGAATTGTGGGCAGGGGCACCGTCTTGTTGGAAGTAAATGGCATTAAGATAGGCGAGGGGAACATTCTCTAGGAATTCTGGTATTACTTCTTCTAAAATTGCCAAGTACCTATTCGCGTTGAGAGCCCTTCAAAATGCGGTATTTTATTGATGTCCCAATAAGAAACAGGCTACATTAAATCCAAATCGACCCTGTTGTTGTTGCTCAAAAATTAGGTGTTGGTTTTCATCATACCAGTGCTTTGTAGTTTGCCTGTTAAATAAACCGGCACTGCTTATATGGGCTTCATCTGACCATATGACTTTACTCGCAAAATTATTGTCCCTTCGAGTTTGGTTCAAAAACCAATTACAGAAATTCACAGGCCTCGCTGCATCACCAGGGTATAAATGCTGGACAATATTCACTTTGTAGGGTTTCAATTTGTGTTTTTTTTAAATCCTTTGTACCAGTGATCGGGGAACGCCAGTGTCATTTTCTAACTTCGTACAAGAAGTCTGAGGAGAGACACAGACGCTGGCTAAGACATTTATTTCATCCACTTCATTATTTTCCTTGTTATACGTCTTGGGTCGTGGTTTAGAATACGCACCATAGTTTAGTAGATTATTCTTTAGTCGAAATATCGTTGCTCAACTAGGTTGACGCCTCTCTGGATATCTAACGTTTTAAAAACAATATGTCATATAATGTCTTATTGTAAATTACTAGTTTACCTGTTTAAATATAATTCTAATGCTTCGTCGACATGTTCATGGCATTGATTGAAACATTGTATGATATCATACTTTTCGTTGTTCTGAAAAAATCTTTCAGCCATTATAAAATTTCATAAATTAACAAAATCGCCAAACACAAACACAATAAAACGCATCAAAATTTATCATCATGACAGCAGTTGTGTTGATTTCTCCACAGTCACTTGATAAAACAATGCTCCAAAAGTCAACAACAGTGTTTGTAGCATCCATGACCTACTATAAAAAAATCACAAATAATAATCCCTGTAGTAAAACTTTGAAATCCATGGCACTCTATTAAAATTCAATTTTTAGTAATTTTGGAGCATTTTTGAAAAATTCATGTTTATATATCATTTCGAAGGAAAAAAGATAAGTAATCTAATGAGATAATAAAATACAGGGTGTTGCATTGAAAAAATCATAAGTCTGAGTCTTATCTCCATAACGATATCCCGAAAAAAAAAATTGAGTGCGCCCCTGGATTCTACGTAAAATTCTCTATGGGACAAGTTTTCAATTTGACATTATCGCTGAGAAACTTCTTAGTTATGGAGGGGATCCAAAAAGTGTGGATTTTTAAAAACACCCTGTAATTTGTGAACGAAAGAAGTTATGCAAAATCCGTTCAGGCCATTTTGAGTTTCACAAAAAAGTGGCAACCGCAAGGCTCTATCTTCAACAACAACCAAGATATCTGGCTGTCTCAACCAAAATGAGATGCACTGTTACACTACTTGTTAACGTAACGAACAAAAAATCTTGAATGGGGAGTTTCGGCTTTTCTCAATGACATATATTTCTTGCAGATTTTTGTATAACTAATGATAGTTTTATCTGAATCTTTTACAACGAGGTTCCTCTCTGTTCCATTTTTGGTAGCTTTAATGTTAACAAGAAGCCTGTTGCCCAAATCAGTCACATCATTAATTGACAATTCGGCTAATTCAAGTCCTCTACAAGCCCCTGCCACACCAAATATGAGTGCTACCTACAAAAAAATCATTTTTAAAAGTAGGTACAATGATTTTTGGACATACTCACGTTTGTCATTAAAAATGTGTCATCTGAAGCTTCCTTTAGAAACGTATCAATCTGTTCTATAGTTAGTAACTTTGACTTCTTCGCTTTGTAACCAAAATTTTTCCTTTTCAGAAGCGTCGTCAATTTGTGGAATTTACTTATATCAACATTATGGTTCACGTTAAGCATAGTTTTTAACATTGAATACTGGGCCCACAATGTAGAAGCAGCAAATTTGTGTACCTTTTCATTAAAAAATACCAGCAAAGCATCTTCGTTAAAATTTGTAATTTTCTTTTCACAGCACCACTTTAAAAATATATCATACTCTTTATCGTAAATTTTACGAGATTTGGAAGACAGTAAGTCTTCTAAAGCCTCTTCAGCGGCTTTTTCTAGATCAAATTCATCGTACATATTTATTACCCTTTTGTAAAAAAATTTTCAAATATGGCTACCGCTGTTTACTAATTCCCATGCTAACCGACTGTTTTTTTTTTCAAATAACAAGATTTCTAGATAATTTTATACAAATTTGTCACATTGACACGAACAAATTTGGAATTATTGTACCTAAAAAATAAATACTTTGGAAGTGCAAAAAATAGCGTATATACTTCGGGATCAAAGTGCCTAAATCCTTGAGTGGTTGTTGCCCTCGGGCTTCGCCCTCGAGGCAACAAACCCCACTTGCGGGATTAAATGCTGCACTTTGGTCCCTCTATATATAATATATTATTTTTTGAAACATATAGTCAAACACATTTACTAGGAACAAAGATAACTTACATTGTAATTTTTTAAGGTTATCTAAGTCACAAAATGTACCTAACTTTTGGGCAGTTAAATGTTTTAATGCTCTGCCTACCAATGTAAAAAATTTACCTTTTATTCAGTTTAAATCCATTATTAAAGCAATGTTACTTAAGAATCCATTGTAAAATATAAACGACTACTTTGATTGATTTTAATTAGCGATGTGTTGTCATTTATGTATTTTAGGTAATTAATAATTCTGACAAGTGTAAATATTGGTGAAATAAGCTACACAAATAAATATTATTTTTATTATTATTATTAAGTACTCAAAAAGTTGTTGTAGAAGTGGTTTTAGAGTTGAAGAATTTTCAGAAATAAAAAAGTTATGACTTATTTTCAAAAATACAATTAAGTTTTTCCGAAATATGGAAAAATAAACAGGTATAGCCAATTTGCGAGCATTACGAAAACTCTAACATAATTTTCTAACTAAAAAATTCTCCATATCAACATATTTACCTAATTTCGAGTTGGACAAAAAAATTTCTGCTATGAGGCAAACGTGTTTCCGAGATACTTATATATTTCCCATGAATTTGAGACTAATCGTATATCTATAATATTAGGTTTTTATAAACGTGTGAAAATTTTAATAATGATTCTTGCTTAAAGAAGCTGTCTTTAAATTAAGTGCTTAATTGGAATTTCGCTTATGTTTTTTTAATTGGCCGTAAGTATCTCAATGTTTAATTTATATTTTATTATAGAACATGGTAATTTAACATTATATGATAAAATCACTCCCGAAAACTTTGTAATTTGAATATTTTATGACTATTGCGTTTAAAATAGATGTGTTAACGTGTCTAGTGATTAAGTAACATTAAAAACCCTAGATTGTGATATGGCTGGCAATAGATAATTAAATAATTTTTTTAAACAAGTTTATACGTTTAATTTTTTTAAGTTACCATAAAATACACACTCTAATAAATTTATAATGTAGATACTGATTAGATGGAATACAAATTTTTTGGAAAGTTCCTAGTTGTAAACAGCTGTTTTAAAATTAAAAATATATAATTTTGTTGAATAGTTAATCAGAATAAACAACTTTTACACAAATTGCACTGGCGACTCGTGATATTTTTTCACGAGAATGCATAAAGAATGGAATATCAAGATCATTGTTGGACGAAGTTAGACAAACAATATTCTTGCACTTAACCCTTTGAATACACGGTGTGACTAGCATCCCCATTCCGATTGCCAATTTCGACTGTAATATGATGAAATCATATCAACGACGTCATTCGTAATAATATAAAGAACTTATCAGTTTTCGTGTTTTGTTTTCTTTTTAACCTGTACAGGGTGTTCCACGTAAGATGTCCCTATGTCTTATCTCAGAATCTATAATATATACAAAAAAAGTTTTATATAAAAATTGTTTGGATTTATTAAAATTTTTAAATTATTTACTTTTTATATATATGGTGTCCCAGTAAGTCGGAATCGATGTCAACTCGATAAATTTAAATGGAACGCTCTGTATTTTATTACATCTTTTGTTTCTCCTCAAAAAAGTGAAATACTTGTATCTAAAACTGTTTTTTTTTTAAATTTTGCATAGTTTCGGAGTAAAATGAGGTTATGTTATTTTTATCACAAAATTAACCTATTAAAATGTATTGCTATATACACAAAAAAATGAAAAATTAGGTAAATTATACCTATTTCACATCATAAAGGTTGTAATAAATGATCCAAGTCATTAGAAACTTCTATTTTAATACTGGGTGTTTTTTATACACGGGTCAATCGAAAATATTTTGAATGAAAATGGAACACCCTATATTTTATTGCATATTTAGATTCTATATTAAAAAATAACAAACTTTTTGTAATTACATTTTTTTTTAATTTTTATTAGTTTTGGAGTAAATTTAGGTTTTGTAATTTTTATCACAATTTTTGCTCGTTAATATGCTATTTAAAAATAATAATTGTCATAAATGTTAACGGTTAAATTATACTGTTAAGCTTACGAGATTAGTTTAAAAAAGTTGTAAAAGAAAAGTAGAATCCTTACTATACCCAGTTTGGTTAAAAATTAATATCTAAAATAACATAGATATTCTCTCTCTAGTATTTGCGTTTCAAGTTTAAGCTTTAGAGTAGGCCTAGGATCAGGGTAATGACAGTTTTTAGTAATATAATAATTATTTAAAAATTAAGGCGGCTGTGTTTAGCAAAGTAAACCATTTGACAGTTAAGAAGGCTGTGATTCTTTTGATTTTGTATGTTAAAAATATAATATGTCGACACTCTTTTCTAACCTTTTGCATTGTTTCTGGTAAAATAATATTTTAAGTAGGCTTGTTAAAGCAAAAATACCAAATACTAACTAAATTAAATTCATGTATAATTATCATTAATTGTAAGATGGTTACTAAATATTTTATTATAAATGATGTAAGTTTTCAATGTATCCCCCCTTGACTGCTATACATGTGGTATATCTAGTTTCTAAAGATTGAATGGCATTTTTCACTGCATGGGAATTATTTAATGCTTCACTTTCTCTCCTAATTTTTTGCTTCAATTCTTCAATACTATTCTTCCTATTTTTGTAAACTCTTTCTTTTAATGTACCCCACAAAAAAAAGTCAAGTGGGGATAGATCAGGACTTCTTGGAGGCCAGGAGATCGTGCCATTTTTGCATATAGTTGTGTCGAAGTTTTCAGTTAAAAAATGTATAACTTCGTCCGTGCAGTGATACGGCGCGCTATTCTGCTGGTAAACCAGGTTTGCCCGAACGCGCTCGGGCAAAGTTTTCAGCAATTCTAGTATCTGGGTTTCCAACATTTGCTTATATCTCCTACTATTCATATACCTGTTAAACCTACCGCTTGTGCTAAAGGTAGCTTCGTCGGTCCAAAACACGTTGGGAAATATATTTCTTTCAAATTGCATGTCCATCATGCTGTTGCAAAATTTTTCATTGCAATTAGCTTCTGTTAATTACTGCACAGGGAGAAACTTATATAGCTTATATTTATTTAATTTAAGGCTTCTATGAATACTAGTTTTCTTTATTTCTAAATCACGGGTAGCATCATTGAATGAACTTTCAGGATTTTCAGTAAAATATAATAAAACCTCAATCTTATGATTTTGTGTTAAAATAGTATTTGGTTTGTTTTGTTTTTTATTAATAGCAACACACTTTTCATGTAGATCCGAAATTATTCTCCTAAATATTTTTTTATTTGGTATTCTTCGGTGAGGAAAAGAGGTGTGATATTCTCTCAAAGCCAGTCCTGGACTTCTATTGTTTCTAATGTAGCATTCGAATAAATCTATTCTTTCTTGTTCGGAATATTTTACCATTTTACAATAGTAATATAAATGCTTTTTTTTAACACAGCTTATCACAAAATCAAAAGAATTAAACGGGTAATATACTATCACAGCTCCCTTAACTGTCAAATTCTTTACTTTGCCAAACACAGCCGCCTTGATTTTTAATTATTACTAATAAAAACTGCCATTACCCTGATCCTAAGCCTACTGTAAATCTTAAACTTAAAACATGTTGCAAACGCAAATACTAAAGAGAGAGAATATATTATTTTAAATATTAATTTTTAACAAACTGGGTATAGTAAAGATTCTACTTTTCTTTCCAAGTCCAAGTGCGTGAAGTCTGGAGATCTGGGTGGCCATAAAATCGGCCCTCGATTACCAATCCATGAATTTGGAAACCGATTATTTAGATATTCGCTGATGATGTTTGAATTTGTGGGCGCCATCTTGTTGGAAGCAGATATTAATATTCTCAATCAGTGGTAAATCATCAAGTTTATTTTCTAAATCAGTTTGTAGTAAATTCAAATACCTTTCACTATGTAATGTTTCGTTAAAAATATGGGCCCAATAAGTTTAGCGCCTAAAATGCCACACCAGACGTTAAAACCAAATCTCACTTGATGCCGACTTTCCAGAATTACTTAGTGCCATTGATAAAACTATAAAGGATGTACAAGAATGGAGTCACATTAATAATATACAATTAAACTTGAGCAAGACATGCTACGTTATTTTTAATAATGTTGATTGTGAACAGTCAATTGGAGAAATCAGGAGAGTTACCACTATCACAACTCTTGGAGTTAAGGTTAATCAAGCCCTTACATGGGAAGTACATGTACTTAACACACATAAACGTCTAGTTAAGGCAAATTTTGCTTTACGAAAATTAATCTCAGTAATGTCTCTTGACTGTCTACTATATGTCTATCATGCATATTTCCACAGTATTCTAAGGTACGGTATTATGTTTTGGGGATTATCGACTTATGCTCAGCAATTATTTTTAGATCAAAAAACAGTTGTAAGAATAATATCAAAATCTACCAGAAGGAAATCGTGCAAGTATTATTTCAGTAAATATCGCATTCTGACTCTAGCTTGCACATATATTCTCGAATGTTTGTCATTTGTACATAAACATAAGTATAGATTATTTAGACAGTGTTGTAACGTTGCTTCCAGACGTTCTCAAATTTTACTGTATCCTATTCATAGAACTTGTAAATTTGAAACTAGCCTTCACTATCAGGGTTGTAAACTGTATAATCACCTTTCTAGTGATTATAAGAATTTGTCATTTGTAGTTTTCAAAAAAACCGTCAAAAAAATGTTATTACAAAAATCATATTATACTGTACATGATACACTGTAGTCCGATCATCAAAACAAAATTTGGTTCAGTCAAATAATCGTACTTTCAAACTCGGTGTCATACTTTACGTTGATTTTATTGCTTGACTGTGCACATATTAAGAAAGTTGTCGTATATTATACGTATAGTAGTAACATACCATTGGCAAAATTGTAATCTTCTCCCATGATCTCCATCTCTAAGTCCCTGCAGAATGGTGTACTTATACGGATGATACCTGTGACGTTTTAAAATTCTTTGTGATGTAGTTTTCGAAATACCAGTGTTATGTTCAATTTCTCTAACAGATGTTGAAGGATTTTCAATAACTGATTGTAATACATTTAATTCTGCATCTTCATTCCGTAATTTTGGATTTCTAGTAGGTTTTGAAAATGAACCATATTCTTTTAAATTAATTACCAAATTTCTGTACGTACGCGCACTGGGCCGCCTTCTTTCAGGATACAGCCTCAAGTACATCCGTTCAGCTTCTAAACTGTTTTTATGAGACAAGATGTAACAACTCAACATATCAAACTTTTCAGTATTAGTAAATAAAGCCATGTTTGACACAAAAATATTCTGGAACGAATAATTTTTAAGTGACATTAAATTCGATTGTGTTTTTATGTTTCACGGCCTGCTTATTGTTAGAGTCTTTAATAAAATACATTTTTTTAAATTTTCTTTGTTGTTTTTAAAAATAGATAGTACATTGTAAAGAGGATAAAAAAACACGATCAATTATTTCAAAGCCGACTTGTCGTTCCATAAGCAAAAATTTAATTTAGCGGTTGAAACTAAAAAATAGAAAGTGCACATAAAAATCCAAATTGATTTTTAAATTCTGCATAAAAAATATCTTAAGAAAGTGCAAATAAAATTTATATGTCTAATATAACAAAAAAGATATTACAAGAAAAAGAAATTTGACATTTTTCTTTTTCTTGCCATAAGTCTTAAAATACATGGAAATTTGGAAATTGGAGAGTGTCCTATAATTTCACTAATCCTTAGGAGTAATTCATCTAATTTAACCAAATCTGTATCTTTTATAATAGGCGAGATCCCCATGCTGGAAATGTTATCTGGGACACGTTGTATATATATATATATATATATATATATATATATATATATATATATATATATATATATATACATATACAGGGTGGCCCACTTAAGCGGAATTACTCCATAACTCCCTTACTATTACAAATACCATAAAATGTCTTATTTAAAAGTTGTCCACAGTCATAAACTACACGTTTTAAAATTATTTTCAGAAATGGCGGACTTCCGGTTATACCGGAAACTCATGCCAACTTCGTTATTTTAAATAGAACAACCTATATATTATTACATTTTTGAATTCCTCGTTGAATTTAAAGGTCACTTTAATAACCATGCTATGGGTCTACGTCGCATTGCTTCTGAGTTATTTGACATTTTGAAGAAAAAAATGACGTTTGCAGTGGCTCCGAAAACTTTCAATGTCTCGAAGACGGATACAGGTAGAGAGATGTGGCTTTCGTTTTTTACTTCCGAAAAGGGTACCGCATCATTCTCATTCATTGCCAAAAATCTTGCTTTTATAATTCAATAATTTCTATCGCTCCGAAAATAACTTTTTTCAAACATGGATAACTTGATTTTTTTAAATAGAACCACCCATATTTTCTTACATTAGCGGATAGGAAATTAAATTTCCTTTCCATTGATGTATATTATCGATATTTTGGAGTGATAGTTTTCGAGATATTCCCATTTTTATCTAATTTCAGTTTTTATTGCGCATTGCCGCGGTGCTTTGGAAAGCGTTTGTCAATTGTTTTAAACAACTGATAAGAAGTCTTGCTTTTAGAATTCAATAATTTCTATCGCTCCGATGACCCTGATGAAACCGTGTATGGCATTAGCGTCGAACGGCCGCTACGCGATGGCCTAATCTTCTTACTCTACATTTTTGTTATTCGTCGTGAATATTCTACGTGGCTATTAATTGTTTTGGTTTTCTGAACCAAACGGATTTGTATAAAAGGACGTGGTTTAATTTCGGTTGATAAAGTAAATTATGTGATTGATCAGAGAGTAAGGTCTATATAAGGCAGGTTCCGGTTTCCAGAGATTGCCTATAATTGATAGAATTTATCAATCTACAGAGAGTTGTTATGTATTTACTGTATTATATACAATAATATGATTTTAAGACTAGAAAATGCACCTGCTCAGGAAACGTGATCATGTGAAAACACTAGTTTTTTAATTGAAAAGTGCATTACGAGCACTAATACTCGTATTTTTCAAACTTTATTGAAGGTTTTAACTTAATGCTCTTTGCTCAATCTATTACTAAAATCCCTTCTTGCAACACCTTGTACCTCTTCTATCACAGCTAGGGCTCCGATCTGATCCGATTTCCATCATCTGTACTCAGCCCATTTACATCGAAAATTTCGTCCTACTTCCAATTCACAAAGCTGAGGATTTGAATGATCTACATAAAGAAATAAATAAAGTGAAGCTGGAAAATTTCAAAACATCAAATTTTCAAACAAAAAACTATAATTTTAAGACAAACAAATAAGCGTTTTCATATACGGAAAGAAGACCAAAATCTGAACCTACAAACCATCGAGAAGAAGTGACAACAAATGTAAATACCTTTGATAATAAAACTTTAAAAAAAGGTATCTTGTACTAGACGTGGCGGAAACCACTATGCTTCGTCTATGAACTGGTAATCCTATAGAAAAGTAGGTCATTATAAAAACTACTGTTTTAAAAAGCAAAATGTATCACTTTTACATGAAGAAGAAGAAGAGGTCAATTTGGATTTTTCAATCAGCTCAAATTTCAAGAGTGTCAGTTAATTCGGTTCAACCTGTAAATACATGGAAAATTAATATACAGATTGGAGATAAAGAAGTTAAATTACAGGTTGACACGGTTTCACAAGCTAATCTGTTATCTAAGGAAGTGTTCAGACAGTTAAAAGGTGTTCAATTTCAATCAACTGGAAAAATTTTTAGCAACTATATCATTCAGTGATCCCAATGCTTGATAAATGTTATATAAACTATAAGTACAATGAAAGTGATTATAAAAATGTTTTGTTTCACATTCCTAAGTTTAAAAATTCTACAGGTTTAACACGTTGGCTACCATATGAGTCACATATGATACACACTTGCTCTACAGACCGCTGTAAAGATCCGCACATACCCATTGTGTACCAAGTATTTATTGTAACTTAAAACGTAGCATTTTACCACAAGATGCCACTACAGTCTATTTTAAAGCAGATGCCTACATTTCTTACCGAATTCGACGAAAGATCACCGGTGACTCACATGGTACATGTACGAACCATTTTATCATCTATTTTACGAGGGCACGTTTTATTTTGTTGTTTTGTGTTTATTTTTCAATTGTGTGTAAAGAATGGATAATAGAAGAAAAAAGTCTTTTGAAGTGGTACAACGAAATAGAAAGCGAAAGGTTTCAGTGCATAATTGTAGTAGATGTGAGGTCATACATATTTTTATTATTATTATTAGAGGCGAGTGAGGATAATACTGGTGTTGGAGAGTCAGATATGGATGATGATCAAAACTTAAGCGGAAAATGTACACCAGAAGATCCATTTTGTGCTTCAGAATCAGAGTACGAACCGCCGACATCTGAATCAGAGTTCTCGAAAGACGAAACAAATCTTGAAAATAATGAAGATGAAGGCGAGGACAATGACCAACTCACAGACAATCAAATACCTAGCAATAACCAGCAGCAAGCTCACACATTCGCATGGCATTCTGTAACAGGGGATTCTCTAAGATCATTTCTATTCACTGGTAATCCAATCGTAGATATTCCAAAAGGTCTCACCTCAATTGAAATTTATCGAAAGATTGTTACTGACGATATACTGGATCTTGTTAGTCTTGAAACTAATAGAAATGCTAAAAGGCATAACCGAGAATGGAGAAATGTGGATTGTGAGGAAATACTAAATTTTTTCTCTATAATTATGTACATGGGGTTGGTAAAATATCCGAAAATATCTAACTACTGGTCGAAAAAAATTTTGTATCGACACTGCTTTCTATGACATATTATGTCTAGAAATATATTTCACTCTCTACTAAGATATATCCATTTCGCGGATAATCTTCAAGCAAATAAGGACGACCGTATATACAAAATCAAACCATTCGTAGATGCACTATCTGCACAGTTTAAAAATATAAAAACTCCTTCCGAGGTAGTTTCAATAGATTAATCAATGGTGCCATTCCGTGGTAGATTATTATTTCGGCAATATATACCATCTAAGGCATCAAAATATGGCATAAAGTTATTTAAACTCTGCGACGATCTAGGATACACTTATGATTCCGAAATATACAAGGGAAAAAGTGATAATCAAAATATTGATAAAAAAAGTAAATTCACAGTAATGAATTTACTGAATAACTACCTTGATTAAGGTCGCACCTTAGTAACAGACAACTTTTACAATAACATCGAATTAACAAGAATACTTCGGAGCAGAAATACTCATGTAGTTGGTACATTGAGAAAGAATACGAAGGATGTTCCAAAAGAAATACTTAACGACATGAAAATGAAACGGGGAGCCAGACTTTGGAGATGGAAGACACACTAAAAAAAGTCGTAAAGGTGAACCTATCATCAAACCTGAATCAATAATCTTTTACAACAAACATAAGGCAGACATAGACCTCTCAGGCCAAATGTCGTCCTATTTCACAGTCTTGCGCAGGAGCATTCCCTGGTACCACAAAATTGCGTTAGAGTACTTGTTCGTTACAGCTGTCGTAAATGCGTTGATATTGTATCAGACAACAAATAATAAAAAAAATCAAATTTCGGAATTCCGGGAACAACTTGTCACTAATTTGTTGTGTCAGAGGGTAAACAACTTAGGTTCTGTAGGAAGAAAAACCAAACACATTCTACAAGAAGGACACCCTGTATATTTGTTTACCATCGAATTCAGCGTAAAATTCTGCATCTAGCCCTATCTTTTCTTTTCCCATAAATTGCGACGTTGCCAAGCTGGAGCGAAAAATATGAAGATTTGACGAAAATTGGTGCACCATAAATGCTGCCAAATAAACGTTATCAGTGATAAGCAACTAATCTTATTTGGTAGGTACGAAGGTAAAGGATGGCTGAAATGTCTGAACATAGTAGAAGTTTCGTTTGGGGTTCGGGGTGTTTTTTGGATAAGCATTAATTCAGGAGATTTCAATTAGCAAAAACTTCATTTTTTTTAATGGAACACCCAGTATATTATTTTACCATCTTGTAAAACTATTTTATCCCTTCGAATTATGTCTGTATAATGTACTCTCTAAAATTGATTGTTTTTAAGAAAATTGCATTTTTAGTTTATGATTTAAAAATATTCATGTTTTTAACAAGCAAGCTCTGAATGTGACGTTTAGAATACTTCTACTTTCGATAATTTTTTGTGACAAAATCAAACCAGTAATTTTCTACTTTTAAAAACTGTCATAAAATAAATAGGGTATGTACAAAACTTAATTAAGCAAAAATAATCTTACCAAGAAATAAAATGAAAATGTCCATATTTTTAACAAGTAACCTGTGAATTTGACGTTTGCGCAAGTCAGAGTGATTTAGTTATTATCTAGACGTGTTGTAAATGTGTAGCTATTAAGAACGAGAAAGCAATTAAAATCATGAATTTTCCGATAGAAGAATTGACAGATATGATTTTTGTACTGGGTACCAGTGATAAAAACTGTTCACTCGCACAAAGGATTTATCAACAGAAATTTCCAGATAGAAGACAGCCAAGAAAAGAGACATTGGAAAATGAGCTTCAACGATTTACCAGAACTGGCAGTGTAACTTACGAAAAAAGCGAAAGGTTGAAGACTGCAATAACAGAGGACAACGAGATGGCCGTAATGTTAACAGTTACGGAATATCCTCATATCTCGATACGGGAAATAACAAAACAAACCGACATAAGTCGTACTGTCGTCCAAAAAATTCTGTCTAAGAACAAAATGTATCCTAACTATTGGATGATGATTATGAAAAGCGGTTAACCTTCTGTGAGTGGGCTCAACAACAAATTGAGCAAAACATTGATTTTTTCAATTTTGTATTATTTGCCGATGAAGCAACTTTTCATAAAAATGGGCTGGTTAATAGACACAATTTCCATTATTATGCAACAGATCAACCGCATTGTATACGGACTATCAGTCAAACAAGGTGGTCATTAAATGTATGGGGTGGAATCATGTCATAGACCCATATTTCTTTGACGGAACTGTTAATGGGCAAGTTTATTTAAATTTCTTACAAAACGAATTACCACAACTACTTCAGCAATTACCCGCTCATGTTAGGCGGCGAATGTGGTACCTACATGACGGGGCACTAGTTCACCATACCCAACTGATCAATACACATTTAAATAATGAACTTCCCGGACGATGGATAGTTATTTTTGTTTAATTTATTTTGAGTTTTGTAAATACCCTACTTATTTTATTACATTTTTGAAAGGTAGAAAATTACTGGTTTGATTTTATTACAAAAAATTATCGAAAGTAGAAGTATTCTAAACGTCACATTCAGAAGCTTGCTTGTTAAAAACATGAATATTTTTAAATAATAAACTAAAAATGCAATTTTCTTAAAAACAATCAATTTTAGAGAGTACACTATACAGACATAATTCGAAGGGATAAAATAGTTTTACAAGATGGTAAAATAATGTACTGGGTGTTCCATTTAAAAAAATGAAGTTTTTGCTAATTGAAATCTCCTGAATTAATGCTTATCCAAAAATTACCCCGAACCCCAAACGAAACTTCTACTATGTTCAGACATTTCAGCCACCCTTTACCTTCGTACCTACCAAATAAGTTTAGTTGATTATCACTGATAACGTTTATTTGGCAGCATTTATAACGCACCAATTTTCGTCAAATCTTCATATTTTTCTCTCCAGCTTGGCAACGTCGCAATTTATGGGAAAAGAAAAGATAGGGCTAGATGCAGAATTTTACGCTGAATTCGATAGTAAACAAATATACAGGGTTTCCTATTAAAAAAAGTAAACTTCATGTTGGCTCGCTTAGGCTGAACACCCTGTATATCTCAAAATATTTTAGAAATGTGTATCTGCGCAAACATAACAACTTTTATTTGAAACCTTTGTTTGTATTTTTGATCCTAAGTAAGTTATTGCAATTCCACACACTAATGGGCCACCCTGTATTTAGGAAAATACATTAAAAATTTATCGGATATAAACGCTCCCTTAAGGGACTTACTTAAAAAACATTGTTATTGGACGTGGGACAACCCACAACAACAGGCTTTTGAATAGATTAAAAAGCAGCTGATAAAGTTACAGTCATTAAATTTTTACGATGTAAATGAAGAGGTAACTCGTAACTCTATCAGTTGGCGCATCATCCGTTGGACTTGGAGCCTGCTTAATTCAAGATAACAAACCCATAATGTTCGCTTCAAAAGCTCTTTCAAAAACAATATGCTACAATAGAAAAAGAAATGTTAGCTATTTTTTTTTGGATGTGAACGTTTCCATCAGTTTTTACAGAAACCTCTTGAAGCAATTTTTAAAAAACCGTTGGACCAATGTCCTTTAAGATTACAACGTATGTTAATTCGTTTACATTTCGATATTCAAGTTAAATGTAGATCCTAATGTTAAAAATAACTTTTTATTAAATGAAACCATTGAGTAAAAAATCAGTTTTCAGTCAACGATGAAACTGATATTGATGCTCACATAGATACGATTAGAGACAGTATTAATCCTGACAGTATATTACCTGATATGAAATTAAATGTAATTAAAACAGAAAATATCAAAGATGACAAATTACACTTTTAAAGCAGTTAATAACCTACGGATGGCCTCAAAATAGAAATGAGTTCCCAGAGATTGTTAAAATGTTTTGGATTTTGAAGGACGATTTGTTCATCTATGATAATATAATATTTAAAGGAAATCAAATTTAAATTCCAGTAGCTTTAAGAAAAGACATGTTACAAAAAATTCATTATAAGCATTTAGGGATTGAAAAATCAAAAAATAAAGCTAGATAAATCATATTTTGGCAAGTATATCAGCATAAATAGAATATTTAATTTCAAAATGTCATATTTGTTTAACTAATAAAAATTTAAATGCAAAGGAACCTATGTTAATAACTGTTACACCAGATAGGCCATGGCAAATGTTGGCCACATACCTATATGTATTATTTTCAACGTAACAATTATATAATAGTCATTGATGAATATTCTAAATATCCGGAAGTAATAAAGTTGACAGGCATGACTAGCCAAAATGTAATTGAAATATTAAAACAATTGTTTTATACACACGGAATTCCTGATAGTTTAAAGTCTGATGGCGTTCCTTGTTATACATCGAAACTTTTTAATGATTTTGCAGCTGAATGGCGATTTAAACCATAATAAAGGGTTTTCCAATAAGAGGTGTTATTTTGAATAGCCCGTTATTTCGGTAGATGTCACTTTTGAAGCTGTCATTTATTGACATTTGACAAGTAAAAACTACGCGAATAATAAAAATGGAAAGATACACGCTTCAACAACGCATTGAAATTATTAAAATTCACTATAAAAATGGTGAAAATTTGGCAGAGACGGTTCTTAAAACTAAAACATTTTTGGGTCGTCGTGAAGCACCTTGTCGGACCGCAATACAGAAATTGGTGAACAAATTCGAGCTGTTGGGACAAGTTAATAATGTGAAGAATAAAACCCGTGCACGTCGCTCAAGAACAACTGAGAATATTGCTGCTGTAGCCCAAAGTGTTGAAGAAAACCCAGGTTTGTCCATTCCTCGTCGTTCTTTGGAATTGGCATTCCACAAACGTCATTACACCGTATTTTGCATAA
Organism: Vesta saturnalis; assembly: GCA_036346205.1. Lineage (NCBI taxonomy): Eukaryota > Metazoa > Arthropoda > Insecta > Coleoptera > Lampyridae > Vesta > Vesta saturnalis. Next base: position 110,856 of record JARFJB010002548.1, read on the forward strand.
AGACTTGGGTCTTAAGGCTTATAAAGTTCAGTTAACACAAGAACTCAAGCCGGCCGATCATCGACAACGTCGTGTCTTTGCTGATTGGGTCGTTGAAATGCATGAAAATGATCCGAATTCCATCGAAAATCATCTTGACTGATGAGGCCCATTTCCACCTCGGTAGGTACGTCAACAGGCAAAATTGTCGCATCTGGGGCTCGGAAAACCCAAGAGTTATTGTTGAAAAGCCTCTCCATCCTCAACGTGTGACTGTTTGGTGCGGTTTATGGTCTGGCGGGGTCATTGGACCTTACTTTTTCGAAAATGAGGCTGGAGCAACAGTTACGGTGAATGGATTGCGCTATCGAGAGATGATTAATGCTTTTTTATGGCCGGAATTGGATGGTATTGATCTGAACAACGTTTACTTTCAACAAGACGGCGCTACGTGCCACACAAGCAACGAAACCATTGATCTTTTACGGGAAAAGTTTCCGGACCGTGTTATCTCTCGAAGAGGTGATCACAATTGGCCACCGAAATCTTGTGATTTAACACCTTGCGACTTCTTCCTTTGGGCCCACGTGAAAGATAAGGTCTACGCCAACAGCCCAGCGTCGATTCAAGACCTCAAAGATGGAATTCGTGAGGCTATCGATGACATAGGGCAGCCACTTTGCGATTTGGTTATGGAAAATTTCATGAAAAGGATATGGTCCTGTAAGCGTGGTCGTAGTAGCCATTTGGCTGATATTGTTTTCCATTATTAACGGCATACCTTCCTCTTTATAATGAAATAAACGTCCGATCAATTATCTCAAAAAATTCCATTTTTCTTTGAATATCAAAATAACACCTCTTATTGGAAAACCCTTTAGTTACGTAATCTAGAAGTGGGTTCAATTTTAGATCGTTTTTTATAATTGATCCAGATGCGATGTAAATAAATTGGTTCATCTATATACAGTCAAATTTGAAAATGACCATAAAAAAAATGTTTATGTATTTTGAGCCTAATAAAGAGTTAAACTACCGCTACAAAATGGACTAAAGAACGGATTTGTATAAAAGAAAGTGGTTTGATTAGGTTGATAAAATGGACGATGTGATAGATTAGAGAACAAAGCCACGATTACAGCTAGAATATATAATAGGCAGGCTCCGGTTTCTCGAAATTACCTATAATTGATAGAATTTATCAAAAAACTTAATCTAAGAGGAGGCCACTGTTAGTGCGGTCACGTGTTCTAAAAGTGGACCAGTGGTGGAAGGTAAAATGTGGAAATCTTATCCTCGGTTCGGATGTGTTAAAGATTTCACATCAAAGACTTTTTTCTAAGTGCTGTCAAAATGAAGGGTTCAATTTGAGATCATTTGGTTGGAATGAGTGTGATGTAATGGTGTTTGAAAGAACATGATTCAATTCTATTTACTCGGATCAGATTTACAGCGCGGACTGCTTATCTAATAAAACGCGTTCTACATCCAGGAAAATACGTTAGCATAGGAAGTTTTGCCCGAATCTTACATTACGTATCTTCCTACAATTAATTAATATCAAGCAACACAAATTTAAACAAAATTATTTAAAAACAAAATGATTAAAAAGTTTTTAGTACAAAAGCCGACGTTTTAATGACTTCATTATTGTCACTTTTCATTTTATTCGTGGGAACTTGTTTGCTTAACAAATTTATTATTCAAATTAACCCATAATACACTTTGGTTTTATTATTACTTACTTTCGGTGTTTGAAAAACCTGTTACGTACTTAAGTAGAAAAGAGGCACCATGCGCCATCTTGGATTTTGACGTCACAAGCATGCCCCACGTGGGAGCCCGTATTTTCCACTCTTATTTTTTATGGTTTCTTTTAGGTGGTCATTTTCAACCCTTGATGGGAATTTCATCCCTAATTAAGGCCTTTTTTTGTTTTTACTCGCTTACTTGAGGGGGCGTATTTTTCACCCTTATTTTATGGTTTCTTTTCGGTGGTCATTTTCAACCCTTGATGGGAATTTCAATCTTGATTAAGGCCTTTTTGATTTTTTCATGCCTACGTGTAGGAGTCGTTTTTGATAATCATTTTTATTAATTATTTTTTATTTATTAAATAATTATTTTTTATCCCGGGAGAAATTCTCGATCCTAACCTGTTGCCCTATAAGATGATCTTAAATCTGTATTCTGATAAGGGTGCGCAAATAATCATTAGATGTAAAAAATAGTTTATTTAACCTGTGTCTACTATTAACATTTATTAGAGCTTGTTTATCAGATATTTGATTGATATAAAACTCATTTAAAGGATTGATTAGGTAATAATTACGTGCGTGACAAAATTGACTGTATTTCCCCATATTACTTTATTAGCGTATTTTTTTAAATTTTATTGCCATGATTATTAAAATGATCACACGCCTATCGGCAGATTATGACTTTTTTACATATACGGGAATTTATTTCTACACTGGGTTTGTATTCTAATAAGGAGTCCTCGTTTGTAAGGTTGTTGTTAGGGTTCTGTTCGCGGATTAAAAATAATCACATATAATTACATTCATTTTCTCGTTTTAATGGTTTATAAACGATAAACGGTAATTATCTTGTAGATCATTTTGTTTCTGGGCCTAGCGCTCTGATTGAAAAGGATGTTATTTAGTCTATTTAAACGAGGTTGCTGGTAGAGTATCTGTTAGTATCGTTTAGCGATTCAAGATGGAAGGTCAGTTTAAACACCCCTTTTCGGCGATAGTTGCGGGTCCGTCGGTTGTGGGAAATTGTATTTTATCGTGGATTTTCTAAAAATATCGTAACATGCCTGCGATACAGCTTTTGAAAAATTATCTGGTTTTACAGTAAGTGGCAGCCTTTATTCAAAGATCTTTCTCTGGAATTTCAAAAGGGTTTACCTGATATGGAACAGTTTGACGGAAAAACCTGTTTTAATAATAATTGACGATCTAATGCGCGAAACTAACGGCTCTGTGGTTGATATTTTTACAAAGGGTTGTCATCATCGAAATCTAAGTGTGCTTTTCTAAACGCAGAACATATTTCATCTAGGACGTGGACAGCGGGATATTTCTCTCAACGCACATTACATAATTTTGTTTAAGAACCCACGTGACAGAGCTCAGATACAGCATTTAGCAAGACAGATTTCGCCGGACAACCGGAGATTTTTAAAAGCCGCGTACCAAGATGTTACTTCAAACCCGCACAGATATTTATTGTTCGATTTAAAACAGAATACACCGGATGTGCTACGTTATAGAACAAACATATTCAGGCCTCTTGGTATCTACCAGGTATATATAGCGAAAAAAGGGTTTAAGCCTCACAGTCATAAAGATTACATCATTTATGATGGCTCACGTTTTTAGCGAGAACATTGATATCCTGCATGCATAAGCCAGATTAAGTAAAAGTCAACGTGACGCTTTATAGAAATGTTTGGATAGTAAGCAGGTAGAGTGTATTTGTGAGTGCACATAACATTTTAAAAGGTCGTGTACCTCTGTCAGCTGATCAGAAGCAGACTCTCACAACACTTTAAGACGCTTGGCACAGAGAGGCGAGTCTATAAAAAAGAAGAAACAGTTTCTTGTATAGAAAGGTGGTGCATCTCTACCACTCCTGTTAGGACCATTACTCGACGGAATCCTGGGTAATCTGTTTCAATAACCATGGACCACAATCTGAAGAAGATGATTATTCTACCGATGGACTTTATACAACGCTTATAAATACGGTTTAAAAGCGCCAGGTGTAAATAATTTAATAAATGGTGCAAATGTTCTCAAAACAAATCGTTAAACTAACCAGAGATCCAAAACACTCAATAAAAGATAATGCCGTTGTCTCAGTTGGTAGATTAAAGCAGGCCGGTTCATGCTTTTTTGATTTGCTTAATTACCACAATTTCTGCTTAGTTATTTCCACTTAACATCAATATAGTAACTGCAATGTAACAATAATAAAAATTATCTCGGACGCTGTTATTTTTTTTTTATTATGCTCGGAATAACTAAACCGAGGATACAATAAAAAAATCACCAAAATGTCAAAATAAAAGATATACAAACTATGTTTATTAAATATTTAAATTTAGAATTATGTAAAATATATCTTAAAACTAGTTGTAATAGCCTTAAATTACTAAATTATGGGTATAAATACCTGTTCAAAAATTTTGTACACAACTTTTTGATAACCTCTGGTATCTAAAGCAATACGGAAATGTAAACCAAAGGTGATGTAATTTTTGCACAAATATTGCGCAATATGTCATAATAACAATGCTGTATGTTGTAAACCATACCAAAGATGAATTTTACTTCTTATAAATTTATCTTCATGAAATTTGAATAATCCAGTGTTTATTGCATTCTCTCGAAAGTTCAAATAAAAAATGTGATCTAAATTTAGATCTGACTTACTCGCAAAATTGTAATCATAGGCATCGAAAATACCAAAAGTGTTAAAAATGTCAAAAGTAAAAGTACAAAAAGTAAAAGTGCCTGCAAAAAGCAAATGTTTTAGATTTTAATATAATACGAGTTAAATCTATCTTTCCATTAAATCAATGGCACTTTTCACAAAATTTAGGTGGAAACCCAAATATGGCTTCCTAATCAACACAACGTTCATCAAGTAATGCTTACGATATCAGGTGATATAGCGGTGCGCGAAAAAATATGCGGAAAAAATTAACTCAAAGATATGGTAAACCCCTAGGAAGATATGCAACTTAAGTTACACCAAAATTCAAATTAAGTTGCCTACCACATACTTATAATTCATTAATAATTAAAAATCTTTTTTCTTATATTTGACAACTAAATGAACGAAGGACGTAAAAAATTCGTTAGACGCTTACAGGTGCCAGATGTTACACAAAACAACATTTTAACGCAGCTGGGTAGCGATATAGATAAAGTTTTAAAAACCAAAATGACTGACCTTGACAAATGGCACCAGTACAACCAAGTTCTTCAAAGGTATCTACACTTTTCCAATCAGTTTTTCCGTTTAGGTATATTACCGAGATCATTTTAAGAACTGTTTGTACGTGAACTATTTTGTGTCAGTTCATTCGACACTTCATTTTCAAAAATTGTAGATAATTTCTTCGTTGTCATTCTCATAATAATCAGACCCTGCCCCTTCACTGCTGCTTGGATTACCGCATCTTTCGTTTTCTATAAGGTTATTCTTAGGGTTACTGCTGCACGGTTGATTTAAGTCGCCTTTTTTCGATTGAAGTGCGCTTCTTAGTAATTTAGGTAAAATCTTCAAATCCCTAACAATCTCTGGTTGCCGGTAAACCTCTTTATGAATGTTCTTATTGTGCCCCATAAAATTTGCTAAGTGATCCAATTCACTGTCTAAACTTGCGCTAATTGCGAGATGCTTTCGAAAGATTGTCGGAGTAATATGTATTATTTCGTTGAAAGAAACTTCCTTGCAAATTTTATTAAATACCTTATTCCGGAACAACGCTTTGTTTTTTTTTTGTATTAATAGATCGGATACCAAATATAAATATATTCATTATCGGGATATGTACCAAACTTCGTTGCTTTAGTATCAGGTCGATTGATACTTTACTTGACCTGGCAATAAGAACAGGGGCCATCCTGCATCGTTTATCCGCAATTAAAAATCTGGATAATTCCATTGGTTTTTCCTTTTCAGGGCCCGCTCTAGCCTTCATGTCACCCCCGGACAACAGACAATTTGCCGCCAGTTTTTTTTTAATAAAATAAAAATTATGTTAAAATCATTTATTTAAAAAAATATATGTAATACATTACATAATAAACATTTAAAAAGGGCAAAACTTAAAAGTACTGGTACATATAAGGTCATTGTTATTGCTATACATATATTCTATTAAGAAAGTACAAAAAATATTGCATAACCAAACAGAGAAATTTTAGATTCTATAAAATAAAGTAACCTAAAAGGAATTTTTCTTTCTAACTTTGATTTCCGCAAATATTTTTATTACATCTTTTAAGTTAACTTGATCAGCAATTTCATGCTCAATCGCTAAAATGGCCAACCCGTTAAGACGATTTTGCGTTGTAGTCGAACGTAAAAAATTCTTAATCAATTTTAATTTGGAAAAACTTCTTTCTCCACTTGTATCAGTTATTGGTATACACAGCAATACTCTTAAGGAAACACTTAGGTTTGGGGCACAATTTAACATTGTTATTAATTTTAGAACAGTGCTTGGGCTTTCTTTTTTGCCCATAAGCCCAGATACTGCACAAATTTCTTCTGCTAATTCTACCCCATTAATATCAACAGAATCACCGTGAGTTAAAATACTTTCTAGATCGTTGCAATGTTTTAAAAGATTTTCTTTAGACATGCCCTTTAAATCATTTATATTATATAAAAATTGAAAATTATTACTATGGTGACTAAGTTGTTTAAATCTAGTATCTATTGCATTTAGTGCCTGGTCAATTGTAAAATAAAAAAAATCTACCTTATGATTTTCTTTAGGATTCTCGATCGGCTCATCTCGAGCTTCGTATGAGAAATTCCTTTCTTTTCTTCTTACGCGGTGTCGTGGTATTGTTGATTCAAAATTGGCTTCAGCATCAATTTCGTCAGCCAGTTCTCTCGCATCAACAATAGTTTCATTAAAAGATTTATCCGATCGAAGATCCTGAAGAAACTTTTTGCAATTTTGCAAAAGATCAAGTGCAGATGCTAGATCGTAATCTTTTGTCTGCAACAATTTGCTTATTGGATTAATACAGTTTAAAATTTTATACCAAAGAACTATTGAACACAAAAATTTAAAATGTTTAATACAACTTAATAAACCCGAGGCTTCGTCCCTTATTAAATTATCAATTTCTTCATTCTCATAAATGCTTAGCAAGGCGTCGTATACGCCTCCGATGTAAAATCTTAAAGGCTTTAAAGCCTCTATCCTATTCTCCCATCTAGTATCACTTAATGGTTTTAAAGTCAAACCCTGGACATGTTTTAGAAGAATTTCCCAGCGAAAAGTAGATGCTGAAAAAATACATATATTTTTTGAATCATATTAAAGAAATTAGCGCCTTCCAAAGATGCTTTTACCATATCGTTAACTACTAGATTGAGAGAGTGATTACTACATGGAACGTAGAAAGCCCGCGGATTTAGGTTCTTAATCCTAGATTGCACTCCTGATTTATCGCCCCGCATATTAGACCCGTTGTCACATCCCTGTCCTCTTATATCCTGTAAATTTAAACCCAAATTATTAAGTTCTGCAATTATAATTTCAAACATTTGCTTCCGTGTAGACTTTTCAACTGGAGGAAAACCCAAAAAGCTTTCCTTAATTTTAATTTCAACCTCATCCTGATTGGAATCAGTTTTATTGATTGAAACATACCTGATTACAAGAGTCATTTGCGCCACCTTAGAAATATCAGGAGTGCAATCTAAAATTATCGAATAATATTTGGCTTTTTTTATTTCATTAATAATATAAGATTTCACACTTTGATGCAACAGGTCTATTATCTCGTTTTGAATATTTTTCCCAAGATAGTGAGCTTTCGTTTCTTCTTTTTTAAGCACCCTACGTACGTGTTCTTCCATGACGGGATCAAATTCAGATAGCAGCTCAACTATTTTTAAGAAGTTACCGTTATTATGCTTAAACAGCTTGTCGCTTGTACCTTGGAAAGCCAGACAACTTTTACCAAGCATTTTAGTGATTGGTACGATTCTTAAGAGCACTTCTTGCCAATGGTTTATTTCAGCGTTAACAAGTCTTTGGGAATCCACATCTATAGTTTTACAACACTTTAATCTTAGGTTCAGTTCTAGAAAAGATTTTTGGGACTGAATATGATTTTTAGAAATTTCGTGGTCTTTTAGAGTTTGATTCAGATGCTTACAACTTTTAAACCCCTCCTTTGAAAGGGAACTAAGTACACAGTCAAATATTTTGCAGCAAAAGCAATATACGTAATTTTTTGAGACAGAGTACACTAGCCAGTCTCTTAAAATTTGCTCTCCATTACTTAAAATTCTTTTATAATAATTAGGGCTAAATTTTCTACCAGTCTCATCGTATGGAAATCTATAATTGTACAATGGTTTAGGTGGACCTTGCCTTACCAAAAAGATTCTTTCGGCGTCTGGTAGTATCATTGGCCAGAGTGCTGGATCTGTACTTAAAAATTCTTGAGCGCTTTCTGTAGGTGCCACGTTGGTATCAATAGTGCTCTCATTTGGCGACGGAGGGCTGCCACTCTCAGTTGCAAGTATTAGTTCAGGTATATAGTTCATTTGTTGATCCTCATTTTTCTCAGGTGAGTCTCTGTTGTCACTGTTGTCAGTGTCTTTCAATGCTGTCTTTGATGTAGAACATTTTGAGTCGTCATTTGTTTCGGTACTGCCCGGCGTACTCTGTAAATAATTTAGTAAAGTGCCAGCTTGTCTTTGCCTTTGCATTTCCTTTTGCACCCTTCGTTTTTTATATTCGCAACCAGATAGTTTTTTGCCTCCCTCGGACATTCTGGAAGATACACAAAATATCTGAAATAAAACAAAGCAAATTATAAGGAAATTGTCTTACAATAGATTTAGTTAAATTAGACAAGTACTGCACTTTTTTATGGTCATTTAAGATCTAGGGGAACGAATAAGCAGTTTTATATGTTTTTTATATTTATAAATTATGTAATAGTAGTAAAATAGAAACGAACCTACCACACCTGATACCTTTCAAATTTGAAAAAGTATAAGCACTTGCATTTTACACAATTTTGCTTCAAAATCTAAAATGGTATAAAATAGCGCAATTTTTCTTGTCCAATTTAGTCAGGTCATGCATAGATTTATTCTAGAATGCTCAATGTTTAAATAAATATTTTATTTTAATTTTATAAAATACCTAACAAACTTTTGCTATTTTTAAGAAAATTTTATTTATAAAATTAGGTAAAAATATTCGTAGCTTTACTTAAAAGGGATCGCATCCAGTAGTTGATAATAAAAAAAAGAATCAGGGTCTATTGGTCAGTAAAAGACAGGAATTATTCAAAAAAAATCAAGCTTTAGGGTATACCGTATATTTCATAACCTTTTTTAAGGTATTTGAAAAAGCTCCTTCGCAGATGAAAATTAAATTTCAAAGACGATTTTTTAAAGAAACATAAACAAATTTCAGTCCTTTTAAAATTATCAAAACAAGTATTTTAACTTTTTAATTAATTTATCTGTTTTGTTCAAAAATCGTTTTCATCTGAGAAGGAGCTTCTTCAAATACCTACCTTGAAAAAGATTATGAAATTTAAATGAAAGTTTGTTTTTAACACGCTTATATTAGCTTCACCTATATGTTTGTTTGCTTGTCTGTCTGTTTGTAACCGACTTCTTCGAACAAGCATGCGCGCGGTCGGCGATACATACGATACAAGATACGGCGCATTTGGGATCCAATGCCTATCCTCCAGACCGAGTAAGTCCTTTCCAATTTTAGCTCCAAATAAACTGTCATGTTATTTTTGCAAGGAAAACCATCTCATTTTTGATTGTGACGAATTCAAGGCATTAGATATTTCAAGTAGAATAAGTCAATTATTTGAAGCTATGTAATAACTGTTTCGATCCTACCCATTCTACAGCTCAATGTTCTTGCCTATTCCTAATTCAGACAAGTTCATGCGGCACCCTGCTTGCTGATTTATATGGTATATATGCGATGCGCGGTTATATTAGGTAGTGTATACAGATAACACCCGTGTTACTTATTTAATAATTATTATTGAATAATTAATTATTTTTTCGTAATTATACCTATTTTCTTTACAACTACAGTAGAATCCGATTATAACGAACCACAAGGGACTTGAAAAATAAGTTTGTTATATCCGAAGTTCGTAATAAACGATAAAAGAAAAAAGTTACATACATATTTTATTTTTACGATACATTAATAAATCACTATATTATACAATATTTACACATTTATTAGTTACTTTTTGTTAAAAAAGTCTGTAATTTTCGATTGTTTATTATATTTCGTAGACCAAAACAGTTTATCCACACAATTTTGGATTTACATTTTGAAACACCGTGGCTTGAGTGATTTGCTTTCGTTTTTCTGTCCCGGTTAAATTAGCACACACAAAAACTGCTACCCGCTCTTTTGATAATTTGCCGCCTACACATTTTTCACCTTTAAATTTTAGTGTTTTATCTGGGTTCTTTAATTTAAAAAAATAGCCCAGTTTCGTCGCCATTATCACTAAAATTATCCTTGATATTAGGCCACTTATTGTTTCACTAGTCTGTTAATTGATTTGTGTGATTGACAAGTTGATTAGGAAAAACCCTGCAAGGTCAGCGTGTACAGTATTGTTAAAATGCATAATTACCCTTTAGGATTAAAGATTTAAACACCAATTAGGAAAGTATTTAGGCAGGCATTTCTAAGAAAAGAATTACAGAAACCTTATCTTTGCACATCAAATAATCTACGTACCTGTTATTTATTTTACTGGCAGAATACTTGCTTACTTTTGTGTAAAATTTAACGGACGGAAACAATTTTTCCGAACGTTATATCCGAAAGTTCGTTGTTTACGGGTTTATTATAACAAACAATATTTATAAGGGATCTTATGGATAGTGTGACGGGACTTTTAAAACTAGTACGTTATACCCGGAAGTTCGTTATAAGAGGGTTCGTGCATTCTATTGATCGAAACCAATTGCCATAAGTAAAGGTACTTCCTTTATTTATTTTTAGAAAATGTCTTTGTTTGCTTGTTACATATTGATAAAGTTGGCTTACGAGTTTGTTTAGAGGCATAATTGATTTGTTGCTCTTTGTGTTCGCATATGACATTTGTCAGCTGTTCTTTGAATAATAATGGAAGATGCATCTTTGAATAGAGGCTGGAATGTTTCTACAATTTGTTTCGATGTATATTGTTCTTATGCTTAAAATTAAGAATTATAGATCTTTTATTAAGGTACTAGTATACCTACACTTACCGTATATGCAATTTTTAGGGAGCTGATGGGCTTATACAGCCTTCTGTAAGGAACTGTTGTAGGTACCAATTTAAATAAACAATATGCAATAGACTCCTTAAAGCTACACTAGATATGTTTAATATAGCAGGAGACGGCACGAATCCCTACTGACAATATCAAATATAAGTTTAACAAAATATGTTTTATATAGGACTTGGTTAAGGCAATTTGGTCCTTTCATCGGGTAGGTACCAGTTAGACTTAGTTCATATTCATAACATGATACAATTACTAATATCAGAAAATAATTCATACTATAATTTATAACAAATATAATTCTCAAAAGCATTATTAATACAAATACACATTGTTTAATTTAGGAGAGTTTATTAATGATTTGGTCATGGAATTCTATAAAGTAAGTCAATAAAATGTTTGCTAATACAGCCATAAAATGTATTTTGGAAAATGGCTGATTCTGTTATCTTCTGAATAAAAAAAATAAATAAATAGAACGAATATATGGTTATTATTTTAAATTCATTGTAAGTGTGCTATTGCAAATAAAGTGCCTGTATTTATTTATGTTAAAATTTACTTCACTTTTCGATTGGTTATTTATAACTTATTAACGTCTAACGTTTACTTAGATTGCTTTTTAAGTAGACGCATAAAATATTATAAAGGTGGCCCCTGAAGAAAACTTTGGGGAAACTAAATGTATAGAACGTAATCTATAATTTTAAAATTTGTATGTGGGAAATCTGTAGCTGTTTCACAAATATTTGGCAAAAACGGCGTCTAACAAACCACTCTTCTCTGCTACTGTAATTCTCACAAAATATAATCAGCATAAGGAGAAATTAAATCAAGCTTAAATACAAAATTTCAAGCACGTACGTTTTATCGTTCTGGAGTTATCATCGATACTAACATACATTGACACACACACGCACCCGTACAAGCACACACACACACACACACACACACACACACACACACACACAAACACACACACACACACACACACACACACACACACACACGCACGCACGCACACACACACACACGCAGTTGCCTTAAATAAATAAAAAAAAACTAAAATCTACTGAATTTCCTAGGATATCTTAGATTTTAGTATTCTTATTTATTTCCATCTGTAGACAGATTGAGGTTAGAAACACGGCAACGTCTCGACACAAAGGTCCTGTTTTTAAGAGGACGCGGTAGATTGCGACCTTTGTACCGTGTTCTAACCTCAATCTGTTTTTAAGTGTATCACTGATCTCACCCATCATACTTTGGACATTAATTGTAAGAGCCCCCTTACAATAATTACCACAACTCGCCACTGTGTTTAACTTTACTCTGGATATTTAATGGAGGGTTAAAAATATTTTATAAATAATTGTATAATTTTTAAGATAATGATGTGCGTTGTATATTGTAACAATTCTATTAACAAGAACCCTGATAAATTTCTTTTTTTTTCCATAGGTAAAAATATTGAACCAAAAAAAGTGGTGGTAATGTGCCATTTAAAATTAAACGTTATACATCTCCAAAATATCTTCCTCTTTATATTGGAAATACAGTGTTCATTGTCATAGGATTGGAAAAAGATTATGATGTCCAAAATTGAGGAGGCGGTAAACAGAGATCCTAGGATGTGGCGCCGATGACAAATTGCGCTTGCCTTATCTACATAAATAGGAATTTTTATAAATGGTTTAAATATCACTTTCAATGTTAAACTGGTAGAGCGCTGGTGGTGTAGTGGTGGCGGTCGCCTTCCACGCTGTTGGTGAGGGTTCGAAACCCGGCCCATGCAATTTTTTTTAGGTTACTGTAGTTTTGTTTATCTAATCTACTTTTGTTAGGTTACAGTAGTTTTGTTTATCTTATCTAAAATAGATACTCGCCAGCGCCTTGTAGATAGCTACGAAGACGTCACACATCGGCGCCACATCCTCTGTTGAGCGCTACCTCAAGATTGTTGATTTCCATAATGGCGTCCTTGGCGACCATCCGTTGCGTTCTTAGCAACCGCCATTGACGTAGTATTAATATATCAATTTGCAGAATTGAAAATTCCTTCATACATTATATAGGGTGGGAAAAATTTAAATGCTCATCATTGGGATCTTAGAAACTATAGGATATACAGGAATCGTTAAATGGGAAAAAAGTTTCTTACATTTATACACAGAAAAAAAACCGGTAATACATTTAAAAAAAAATCAAAGCTTACTAAGATACTGATAATAATATAAAAATTGTGATTTTTCATTAATGTTAATAATGTTTTTATTTATAAAGGAAACGATTTCAATTTGTTGTATGCGTACTGTTCAATAGTCTTTATATAATTTAAAAAACATTGTTCTAGGCCTGCTAGATATTAAGAAACAATTGCCAACTTTCTTTTTTGTTATGGACGCCATATTTGTTTTATGCAATGTTTAAAAGTAGAAAAAAATTGCAATCCAATGGTATAATATTCAATAAGGTTTATACATAATTTCAATGAAATTAATGCAATTTTGTATTTATCAAAGAGTGCTTTGAAAAACAAATTGTGCATACGATTGTAAAATTATTTTAATCATGAACTATTAAATTTGTAATAAGTAACTGGTACAGTAGCAACAAATTATGTATTATTGAAAATAACAAACAAACAAATGTAAATATTTATAAATGTTCAAATTGAGCTCCATTTTGTCTTAAACATAAAGCGACTCTACGTGGTACATCTGCAGTCGCACGAGCAATCATATCACCATCAATATGATTAAAACAGTTTAATGTTCTCTCAATAAGCTGCTCTTGATTGAACAATGGTTCGTTGTAAATACTCGATTTGACATACCCCCATAAGAAATAATCCAGTGGATTTAAACAAGGTGATGTAGAGGGCCATCGTATAGGACCGTAAGTGCCAATCCAACTATTGGGAAATCTGGTATTTAAATATTCTTGGACTATTCTTGCGTTATGGACGCACATCCATCTTGTTGAAAATATTTCATACTTTCTATGTAATTTAGAGGTAAATCGTCTAGTATATCTTCCAAATGCGTTTGAAGGAAATTTTATCATTTAATATCCCACACCAAATATTAATTGAAAACCTTTTTTGAGGCCTCGTTTGGTACATCTAGTGCGGATTTTCGGTTACATAATAATGTTTGTTGCGGGAATTGAATAAACCTGAATTAGTCAAGGTACATTAATCGCTCCACAGTATTTTCTTATAAATAATCGGATCTTCAGTCATTCTATTGTTTATCCATTGACAATATTCAAGTCTTCTGTTCGTATCTCCATTATAAAGCATTTGTACTTTAGTAAACTTATAATCATGATAATTATGCTTTTAAGAATACTGCGCACTGCGCGATCGGTAATGTTACATTCATTCGCAATACGACGGCTTGATGTTTCAGGATTTAAATGAACTTGCGCCAAAACATTTACATCGTTAACATCATTATGACGAACATATCTACCTTTTGGCTGCGAAACTTTTCCAAATTTAATTAAATTCCTTGAAATTCTTGAGAACACAAATCTAGACGGATGTTGTCGTTCCGGATACGTATTTTGATAAACAAGCGCAGCGACTTTAGAGTTACGATGGTTTTTAATGTAAATGTTGTACATATCTAATTTTTCAGATTCACTGTACTGAATCATCTTAAATCTTAACGTATTGAATCAGATTTCACTACTGTCTTATTAACCTAATATGTGTAAGACGTATTATTTCGTGCATCAACATTTGTTTTTCAAATCACTCTTTGATAAATACAAAATTGCTAATCTTTCATTGAAATTAAGTATAAACCTTATTGAATATTATACCATTAGATTGCAATTTTTTTCTACTTTTAAACATTGCATAAAACAAATATGGCGTCCATAACAAAAAAGAAAGTTGGCATTTGTTTCTTAATATCTAGCAGGCCTAGAACAATGTTTTTTACAAAATGATATAGACTATTCAACAGTACGCATACACCAAATTTCAAATCGTTACCTTTATAAATAAAAAAATTATTAACATTAATGAAAAATCACAATTTTTATATTATGAATATCTCAGTAAGCTTTGATTTTTTTTTAAATGTATTACCGGTTTTTTTCTATGTATAAATGTAAGAAACTTTTTTCCCATTTAACGATTCCTGTATATCCTATAGTTTCTAAGATCCCAATGGTGAGCATTCAAATTTTTCCCACCCTGTATAGTTAAAAAGAACATTAGCATGCAATTTTTATCTGTTATATTGTAGGTAGCACACTACGAAAATTTGATGAATACATTGAAAATATTTCGATTGAAATTGTTGTCGAAATAGCAAAAGTTAATTACTGAAGGTTATTATATAATAAGGGTTATTTGAGAATGGTTTGTGTTTCTTTGTTTTTGTAAGAAATTTATGTAGGTTTTAACTGAGGGCGGCCCCCAACCAGATGTTTAAGTTGCAGGCAGAGAAAACTGCCTTTATCGAAGGGCAAGACAAATCACTAAATATGTTTATAAAAGCGTTTTGGAAATAAAAATGTCACTATTATACAAGAAATTACACCGCGGTCAAAGCATAAGTTGTTCCGGGATTGAAATGTGATATTTGAAATACAGGCTTTCTACGGTTGATTGCACATGTTAATTAGAAATAATGTTTCTTTGTATAATTAAAGTCAAAAGCGTCCACACGAAATAGTTTTATTGCTTTTGTTAGTTGATATAGAAAATTGGCGGTGAGGGAGGAATAAAAACGTTTTGTTGGTCTTAGAAAGGGGAGTTTGATTAGAATTTTCAAGGCGTGCGGGAGTAGATTTGAGATCGATTCGGTGTTTGTTTAATTAGATCTTCTTTTCGTTGTTTTGTGTTAATCGATAAATCCGAGTATTTAAACATTTGTGCTGGTGAAAGCTTAAAAGGATAACCTACATTGATAATGTAAGTAAAAGAAAAGATTTTACGGTTTGTGAAATTACACAGAAAAGGCCATTCTACCTACTCATTTAAATTGTTCAAGCCAAACTGAGACCCGGACCTGCAAAACTGTTGTGTTCATTGTAATTGCGCAAACATAGCGAAGGACGCTCTCTTTTCTCTTTATGCGTTCTATTTTGTGTATTGATAATTCCAACCTGTATTTATAATGATAAAACCACTAACGATCATAGGTATAAAATCAGAAAAGCTGATCCTAATGATCTATATCTATACAAACGTCCCTTTTGTTACCGTTATATGCCTATATGTCTATATTTTTGTGTTTTGTTTTATGCCTAAGAGGAATTGAGAGCGTTATTATCTTGCATTTGTAATAATACGTACTAGTCATGTGGGTGAATCGGTGTTGCAGGACTTTATGTCAGAGGTTTATACTTTGAATGGTTTTTGTGTGTAATCCATTATATCATTCATTGTCACTGTACATGTGTATCATTTGTTGTGCTCGTATCCACAAATTTGTATGTGTAACGTACTTGCTCTTCATTGTGTCTACTTAAATAACCTGTAACCTGTTTAATTTTCTGTTGTTATTTTTTTTTATGTAGGTTGAATTTGTAATATGTATTACTAGAGTGCTTAATGTATTTTGTTGTTAATAACCGTCCTGATTGGTTAAACAAAAGGGCCACAGGATCGGGATTACACTTTTCCTTTTCTTTTTTTTTTAGATTGATTGACGATCTTTTATTGTGGATACGATCACACTGTTTATATTTATTGCCTTTATGTGTAGTTATTGAAATTGCCTTGCATTTTTATTTTGGTGATATTTAAATTTTGTAAGGTACGCCTTTTAACTTGATTTAATGATGTCCTTTGTTTTTTTTTGTGTTCTGTTTATGTCCGGTAGTCCCACACCCTGTATAATGCTTTATATGTAATTATTTAACTAAAAGCAGACAGGAATTGGTTCCAAAAGGGATCCTCTGTTTGTTAATTATTACTTGTTTATTTTTGCTTTAATTTGAATACCATTTATAGACCTGATTTTATGTTTATTTGTGACTAAACGTCGTTTTAGGCAATGTGATAGATTTTGTACGCCTTTAATACCGATAGAGTAGTGTTGATACCTATTTAACCCTTTGATTGTGATTCACTTGTGTTATCTTATTCTTGTTTTTTTCTTTGTGTGATTATTATTGGAATAAAGGGAGTTTTCTTGGCGATTCTTTTTCTCCCGATGTAAATAGGATGACGAGCGAATCACCAGGTAGCGCAACTCGTTTATCTCAATTGTAGTTTTGTTTCATTTAATTACCTTGCCACCTTATGCAACAAATTAACCTTATCCGACCCTATCTCCTTCGCATTACACAACGTAGGTAATTTGCCCCCTAGACGATCACTGTTTTTTTTTATCAGGTTAGAATTTTGCGAGTTCTAAATCAGATTTGTAAATCAACTCTGATTATTTAATCACGGTCAGTAAGGAAGATTTAAGCTATTAATTGGAGTAAGCCTAACATTAGCCGACGTAGCATCATTCTCAGTGACATCAATTTAAGCAATTAATCATAGCCTCTTATCAGTCAAATTAAGATGCATCCTTTAGCTATTGTTTTGTCTCTTGAATTTGCATTAGTGTGAACAAGTACAAATTACACGTTTCATGATAGGGTACGTCTGGGTTACGACAATATAGAAAATGCTGTGTATCAATACAATTTCGCAGAAATACATTTTTAAATTAATATTTGTAGACACCACTAGTTTTTTACAAAAAAAGGAAGTACACATCGTAGGGGCATATATAAAGACTACACAACCGAATGACAAAATTATATTTATAAACAGTAACTGGCATATACATATTTTTATATGGTGTTCAAAGTTGGGGTCTAGATATGCAACTTTGAACTACAATACTATTTGTTACTTTTCAAAGATGTAACTGCACAGAAACTTTGAACAGAGTAGAGATCTAAAAATAGTACTTATATAATAACAATTTTCAGATATATTAAAACCTATAGTTTTTAGATAAGGTGTTATTTGATATAGATTGAAAAGTAGTGCTTTTCTTCTGTCCATTACGGGATCAGTCAAACAAACATTTTAGAACTTCTGCAGTAAGCCACACAAGCCTATGAGCGACTTTTTTTGATGCTTGTAAAAAAGTAATTTCAACATTATTTTCGAAAATCTGTAAAATTGCCTATATAATGTTTTACATGGTTCTTTACTTTAAACTCTACTATGTAATATTTATTTGGGACTAGGCTAAATTCCTCTTCAATAATTATGAAGAATCAGTGTCTCCATCTTCTTCAGTGCTTCCTTCACCTTCAGATAATTCCATTTCATTTTCTGGCATTGCATTCTCTTTATTCTCCATTTGTAAATCTTCTAGTCCGATACTTTTTTCAGCTGGAACATGAATCTTCCTTTTTCTTGTGCGTTTTCTTTCAGCCGTATTTCCTCTTAACTTTTGCAGTACGTCTATGAAAGATTCTGAGACCACTTCTTCAACAGGCAGATTTTCATTTTTCTTATACTCTGGTAACCTTTCAAGAACTTTCTCAGAATTAAAAGGGTAAATCTCACATTTCTTACCCTGATGTGTTTTTTGACACTTCTTCATTATTTGGATATATTTTTTTATAAAGGGATAGCCTGGGAAATTCATCCTTTGATAACGTTTGATTCTTTCGGCAACTTTGAAATTTGTATGCATCTAGAATAACACGTCATGACCTCTTTAATGGAGAATGGAGAATAAAATGCCACATCTAATGGCTGCATTAGATGGGTAGCATGTGAAGGTAAACACACAAAGTTGACATCGTTTTCTTCGGCCAACTTTAAAACAGTTTCTATGAAATGACTACTTAAATTATCGCCTAATGATAACTTTAGTTCCTTGAATCTTCTTTACAAACGGAATAAATAATGTTTCAAACCAATCTGTGGATGAAGTAGCATCAAACCAGCCTGATCTGCTACGGTTATACCTTGTCCCAGCAGGACCGCCTTCTGTCCACGTTGACCATAAATTCTCCGCTTTATATACAACTTTAGCTGGTAGCATTTCACCCGCAGCAGATCCATCAAACGTTTTGGATATTGTGCTCTTTGTACTATCACATACTCACTCAGGATATTTAACGCCTTTCTTAAACACACATTTTTTATTACCAGGATTATCTGTGATATTAGTCTCGGCGTAATTACGAGATGGAATTCCATCAATGGTTTCTCTCAAATTATTGAAATATTCTTTCGACTCATACGCAGGGTCAATTCTTTATACCTTTTCACAAAGGCACGTGTCCACTTAGAACTAGGGAAATTATTCTTAAACTGTGGAACAATTCGTCCAATTCTGGTTAAATAGTTTTTAGCAACCACTCTCACATCTGTTAGATCGAAGGGAAATCCCCATTAAGCCACTTTTAATACATGTGCCGCGAAGGATTTTTCTTCTCTTGTTGAAAATACAGTGGATAACCAACTTCTTTTATATGTACGTGGGCCTTAACTTTATAGCTCAAAGTTCCTAAGGGAATTTTATACCATGTTGAAGCTTTTTGGAGTTGGCCAGGTATTTGATGGACAGCTGCATCTAGACTTTCTTGGGAATATCTTTTATAATTTACCCCAACTTTTCTTAGAAGTCATTCCTAGAAGAAAATGTTATATGAAAGTAATGAAAAACAAAATAAAACATATATTACTTCAACTTTGAACACAACCTACAACATTAAACAGCTGTTCAAAGTTGTAGGCATTTTACATTAAAATGGAGGCGGCACAGATAAAAAATTGGTTTATGTTCTGATCATAATCAGTACGTATTATTGAATTAATAATGATAAGTTTTAACAAAACATATGCAGTACTTACCGGGATTTTGTTAAAAGTTTCACAACGTCGTTTTCGCGTCTCACAACCACGTCTAACGTACTACATGAAGTTAGCTCCTGGCAGTAGCTCTACTTGATCACTAACATGAACTATTAATTTGCCTAAAAAAGGGTGCATTCCAAAAATCAGCTATAATTTAAGTGATTTTTAATAAACGGACCAATTAACAAAATTCCAAATATGTTCAAAGTTGTGGGAGTTTACGGTACACCCATTTTTTGTTGTATTAAATCAGGGTTGTAATTAATCT
Source organism: Vesta saturnalis (assembly GCA_036346205.1). Classification (NCBI taxonomy): domain Eukaryota; kingdom Metazoa; phylum Arthropoda; class Insecta; order Coleoptera; family Lampyridae; genus Vesta; species Vesta saturnalis. Next base: position 131,000 of record JARFJB010002548.1, read on the forward strand.
ACTCTGACATTTAAATTTTGAAAAGTCAAATGAAAGATTTCAATAAGTTGCAGCAACAATAAATCTCCCTTACCTTCTATAACAATCACTAATTTCTGTAAAAGTCATGGCTTTTTATCTATAATTGTTATGTAAGACAGTATAATTTGTGTCCTGAGGAACAGATGATAATTTTTGTTAATTCTGTCAATATCATTTTTAACCTAATTTCAAAATTACTCATCCACACAGCTAAAATTTTGAAAAATCCTTGTTAATTGATTTTGAAAGTGTACGCGAAACTTTTGAAAGAAAGTGGTCATTAAGCCATATCTATAGTATTCCTATCATTCATTGTTTTTAAATCATTTCATAGCCCTATTTCACTGTACCTACCTAATTGATCGATCGTTCATTTTCTTCAACATAAATATGTTTTCAATTATTTTTAGTTGAAAAATTCACATAGAGAATTCACTATTATTAATATTTGTATTAATTTTTCAATAAAAATATTGTGCATAAGGCAATGATAAGAACTTACATTGTCCCTGAAATTTAAATTATCAGTAGTAACTTTTTATATAAAAAGTAGTTAATTTTTGCAGTAGATTATATCGATTTAAGTGAAGTATTGGGTGGTTGACACATCAAAAATTCCATATAAAAAATAATAATTTGCATGTTTGTATGTTTTTAATTTAGTTATTAATGAGTTAATATACCATTTGTAGCCAAATGGAAACTGACTGTATTGACTGTGAATGTAATTTACAAAAAAGTAGTTCAGATGAAATAGAATTTAATTGTTCAATAGAAAGAAAATTCTCTTTAAGTAAATCTTTACAAATTGATTTGCAAGAAAATTACCCTACTGTGTTAGAATTAATTAAAAAATTTCGAAAATATATTGAACAACAGCAAAAGAAGATTTTTAAACTAAAGGTTAAATTATCTGTAAGTATAATAATGGTCAAGTCTTAAAATTAAGTTGTGTTTATCTCAACCAATTTGATGGACCACCTCTTACAGTTAATATATTATGCATAATATATTATTCGTAAACTAAATTTAATAATTACTATGTAGTTTAGATTTATGTGTATAATACATATATATCAAAATTCGATCTGTAACGCACTTTAGTTTGTGTCTTGATTTAACATTTCTTTTAAATCATTAAACATTTACTGTATGTAACTATTTCCATTAGTAGCATGTTTTATACCAAACTTACATAATCACTATATTTCTTGTGACTTTTTCGTAGAACTAGTATTGCAAAACTAGTTTTTATTAGAAATCTTTGTTGATTGTGTGATCTTACCAAAAACCTACCTACTAGTAATGCAGATTATTAAATATATATTTTTAGAAAAAAAAAGAAACGCGAAATGTGGGTGTACAAACTGATATTTCTACAGATAACAATAATACAGATGAAAAAACTGTTTCTGAAGATATTAAAGAAGCTGCAGAAATGGCTATGCAAAATACTGGATTTGTGTATGAAGAAACTTCCGGATTATATTATGATTATAATACAGGATATTACTATAATGCTGTATGTTATAGGATACTTACCTAATTTCAATAGTTTATTATTTGAATCTTTCAGGAACTTGGTTTATATTACGACGGCAACTCCGGTACATACATGAAATACAACACTGAAACTCAAGCCTATGAATTTCATTCTCAAGTCCAACCGGCATGTGATAAATCCAAATCAAAACATTTTAGAAGCAAGAGAAAGAAGAAAATTAAAAAAAAAGTGAGTCCGTACATCATTCACTGTAATATCTCTTAATGTACATGTCTATGAGTGTACAGGGTTGACAAAATTTAGCTGTATACTTATAATTGAATGTGAAAGGAAAGAATGTAATTCTGTATAGTTGGCAATAAGATTCTGATTTTCAAACAAAATTTTTAGGAATATAGAATCCCTATATAAAGTTGGAATTATACTCATTTGTAATGATGTCATTTTTGTTTATCTTTGTTTAGTATATTCCAAAGAGTGGTGACAAAAAAATTTTAAGAAAGATTGGTGTCGATGATTATTCATTTTTTATATACCTGGTTCTGTGAAGTATCCATCACTGTCAATAAAAAAAAGCTTTTTTATTCTGGCAAATTGTATTTTATGATCATCATTTAATTATTCAATCATATCGATACAATTACATTAACTTGACAATGCAGTATGGTGTGTGTGTTTTTAAGTTTGGATAAGTTTGTTAATAAATACCTAAATAAATACTACAAGATTATTTTTATTTTTGAGATTGAAAGCGTATAGATGAATGTAAAAAATATAATATACTGCTAAATTATCATTTGTTAATTTCTGGACGTATAAAAATACATAACAGACCATTAATTTCTGAACGCGATAGTAAATTTACAAACCTAATATTGATTAGCAACAATATCTATGCCATACGTTTTTTCTCACCTAGATGATGTAACTACAAATGGGTATAATTACAAGTATACTAAGAGGTGTTCAAAGATTATACAATTTTGGTAAGTAGGTACATGTTAAGTTATGTTGAAAATATTGTAACAACAAGATATGTTTATTTCCAAAAGTTTGCTATACCCTATGAAATGCAGTAGTAACCGCTCTGATTACAATTTACAAAATCTATTGCTGAAAAGACTTTCTTTGCAATGATCTATGTAAACCATATAGGCTATTATGCCTTTTATTCAACAATCTCAAAAATTATTAAACATAATAAATATATTGTCTGCTGTTGCAGTCTATATGACCTTGAAAATAGTTTTCTGGCATTCCGGCAAGGTCTATTTGATCGTGAATGTTGATAGAGAATTTTACTATGGCAATCTTGTCAATATGACCGACATTTTTTAGTAAAGAAGAATTTTTTTAAGTTATTTGTTCTGCATTGGAACCACTAGTGACGTAGATTGTTCAGTGCAGCCAACATAACTTAGGATACAGGGTGTCGGTTTTTCGAGTGCCTGGATTAGTATTTAGGCAGCCGGTCACCCTTTAAGGTCCTCCGATATAAACCAACCACCATTTTTTATATTTTTTACTATGTTCTCGAACATCTATACACTGGGTCTGTTTTTCAAGTACCTGCATAGGGATCTCTCTTATGTTTAGAGATGCAGGGTCGATTAAATTAGGGCAAAGTAGCGCATTTTTATGTGAAACAGTAATCTGAAAGAAAATTAGAGCTGTCATCTTCTATGTTCTGAATTATTGCAAAAAAATGAAAATTTTAGTTTTCATTTTTATTTTTGTAAGCAAACACCATTAAAGTTAGATGTTTTTAATTAAAACATTGTGGAGGCACTTTTTCATCGTAATTTCCATGGCACCCTAGACGCAAAAGATACATCATGCAACTTTGTTTTTTCTTATGGACGCCATTTTGGATTTTTGCATTTTTATATCAAGTTTTTTTTTTCTGAATACAATGATGTTCACACATAATAGTTCTGGCTTAAAGATAACGTTCGATTGTTTTAATGAAAAATTGGACAGTTCCACACAACAAAACAAAGTTTCCGAAGAAAATTATTATTATTAAAAGAAAAATATTAAACACAAGAAGAAAAAATGGTAAAAAAATTACAAGCAAGTGTTCAAATTGGTCACCCTCCTCTTCAAGGCACAACTCTGCTCGCTTTCTTAGATTAGCTATTGCTCTTGAGACATCCCTTCGCCTGATGTCATGTCGAGGAGTGGTAATAATTTTTCCACGAAGATGATTCAGATCAGCTGGTAACGTTTTATAAATTTTATTTTTCATTGTCCCTCACAAATAGTAGTCTAGAGGAGACAGATTGGACGACCGTGTTGCTATTGGGCAGTGTACATCACCGTTATTAGCAATAACTATTGAATATTTCCGACGTATTCCCTAACCCTCCTAACATCAAGCGGCGGCGCGCCATCTTGCTGGAACCGGATTGCATTTAAACGCTGAAGAGCAATATTGTTACCCTAAAGTCCGTTAAAAACGTCCTTAAGAAATCGAAGTAACGATCGGAATTTAAATTTTCTTCAAAAAACCAACTCACACATTAAGGCCAAGCATGCTTGTGGTTTTGTACTTAATGAAAAACATTTATACTTAGTATTTAGGTGTTCCTTATAAAAATCATGTGAATTTTCACCGCTTGTAAGATTTCCTGTTCATGTTCATTGGGCCTACCGCATAATTTTGTCTATGTTTATTAAACGAACCGTATTCGCCCAAATTTCAACCTTAAACTCGGTTGTCGTCGCTCTGTATAACGCTGCAAATATGTTTCCGCATTTTGATGCGAAGCGTAATACGTTCCCAACATATCTCTTTTTTCTTCATTGGGAAAAGGCAAGAACAACACAAACGTGAATTACACACAAAGAATTGTGAAACTGTCAAATTTTTCGTTAAAACAATCGAATTTTGTTATCTTTCCAAAGCAAACCTCTCAAAATTGGAAATTGAAAATTTTGACGTAAATGTAACGCAGCACTATTATGTGTGATACATCACTGTATTCAGAAAAAAAAACTTGATATAAAAATTCAAAAATCCAAAATGGCGCCCATAAGAAAAAACAAGGTTGGATGTTGTATCTTTTGCGTCTGGTGCCATGAAAATTATGATGACAGATTTAGATCCCTTGTGGAAAAGTGCCTTCACAATGTTTTGGTTAAAAACTTCTAGCTTTAATGGTTTGTGCTTAAAAAAATAAAAACGAAAAGCAAAATTTAAATTTTTTTTGCAATAATTCAAAAACAAAAGACAACAGCTCTAATTTTCTTTCAGATTATTGTTCAACATAAAAATGCGCATCTTTGCTCAAATTTAACCGACTGTTTACCTCTAAACATAAGGGAGGTCCCCATAAAGGCACTCGAAAAACGGACACCATGTATTATGGAATAAATGTAGAACTTATTCATTTTTAGTAATAGTAAAGATATCGGGAGCATAACGGTTCAATGTTACTTTGTAAAATAAGTAGGTAATTGATTGAAACTGATTGATGAATGTATTAATGTTAAACAATTACGAAAAGTAGTGATACATTAATCGGGTTTATTAATAACGATAGGTAAATTTTTAGAATTTGTTAGATGTTCTTAGGAAGAATAATTGAACGGAATGGTTAACTTTGCGTGATTATATAAATATTATCACTAGAAACAATAACGGAACGTTGTTACAGATTAATATAGAAAATAATTAAGTCGAGTGGTTAAATGACTGAATTGGTTTAAGTGATGATGGCTGATACTAAATGTTATTGATAGAAACAATAGTGAACAGTGGTGTTAGGATAATTGATCAGGTCCGGAGTGTAAAATAGAAATGCTACATCTGAATGTAACGGGTTAGAAATCTTTATCGTTTTAGATGTGTATGGATAATCGCGTGGAAGTGGTTGGGAAAAGGGGGTATTTATGGCACGCATTTGTGAATCTATCTAAAATTTAATACAAAATATGTATATTTTAATCAAATACGTGGTTTTTATTAATTTTAGACACATTACACACTGAAATTCCTGTTCCAGAACCTAAGAATCGATTGCCATCTAGCCACCGCTGTAACTCCACCTTCAATTATTCATTTAATGTCTAGTGCAGTGGTTGTGCAAATTATATTGTACCAAACTGTGTTGCTTTATATTGTTAAGCTAAAATGGACATTAAATTCGTAAATACCGCCGCCTGTGAAGTGCTGTCGGTGATAAGATTTGTGTGCTCAAAATAGTCGTGCGGCGAACAAACTGTTGACATTTACGGCAAAAACGTCATGAATAAAGGAAATGGCATGTATTGGTTAAGGAAGCCTGTCAAGGTTACTTTTGAACACCCACCGTACAGTGCCGATTTAGCTCCCAACGATTATCATTTGTATCTTCATCCAAAGATATTTTTAAACGGTCAAAGTTTAGAGAGTAATCAAAAAACAAAAGAAGTTGAGCGGAAGTGGCTGAACTGGTCGACGCCGACTTTCTTCGAAAAGCGGTCTCCCGATACGACAAATGGAGACAATGTAGAAAAGTAGCTTAAGTCATGTAGTAACATTTGGCAATAAAGATATTAAAGAAAGCTGTTGATACTTTTTTTATACCCAATCGGTTCTTAAGTTTCTGGGTACGCGAATCAAATGTTTATTTAATAAACAATAAAATTAACAACTAATGTATTTATGTGCACTAATTGATATTCTTAAATATGAATTTGTTTTAGGTAATCACTTCTTGCGATTTGGATGATCTTACTCTTTCCTTCAATCATATGAATATATACCCTCTTCGTAACATTGCTCTTGGTATGTACCCTAGTATAACTTACTATTCTTTCTAGGGTGTCAAGAGGGAACGCTCTATTCATAAAGAAAATATCGAAATGGAAGAAGGAGAGTGCTCCGAAAGTAGTGATAGCAGTACATCCCAAGATAGCGTAGATGAAACAAATTTGTGTGAAAATACGGGTATTAGTATTATTTTTATTATTAGGGTGATGATTTTTTTATGTTTATTAACCGAATATACCGGTTCATTGATGGTTGATGGTAGGTTAGCCGTTTATGGAAAACGAGACATAGGAATTTTCTGAAAATTTGGCAACATGGGTAATTTGCTCTGCTCTATCGATCTAAAATACTTTTAACGATGCGATGTTGTAGTAACAACTTTCTCATTTTTAATAGAACACCCTGTATATTATGTTGTTTATAGAACCGCAATTTCTTTATGAACATTTTTTCTAAAGAGTTTCCTATACCTATCTACACCGGTTTTCGAGATAATTATTTTTTATTTTTTTTCTCTGAAATATGATAGCTCTAAAATTTTAATTTAACTGCTAATTGATTCCATAGAAGGCTGAAATTTTAGACACAGTTTGCACAAGCCTTGTATTATTATAGCTACCTAAATAAATTTATTTCATGTTATACAGGGTGGTTTAAAATGAATGATTTTGACGTGACACGTAAAGGGCCAAAACTTTATTTGTGTAAGTAGAACACCCTGTATATTATTTTAAATTCTGAAAGGTAATTAAATTTCCTTTAAGTTGATGTACCATAGTGGCATACCTAACTCGTCAAGTTTTCGAAATAATCACAATAATTCTTAAAAATCACAGTATCTTCACATAATTTGTGTTAGTTGGCTATGGTACGCCATGTTATTTAACAATGGCTTAATTTCGTAATGTGTTTGACAGACGCCGAAGTTTTAAAGTTGTATTTATGATTTTCCAGTTAATATTTATTTAAAAACAAGTTGAAATGGAGCGAAATAATTAATTAAAAAGTTTGGATCCTCTTGAATGCGCATCAGGAGTGCCTCACAATGTTGAATTCGACGTTCGTAATCATCTGGTTTCAGTTCTGGATCTGCTATAAATTAAAAGGATGCGTATTGTGATTGGCCAGAATCTTTTGCACCGCACAATAAGTTAGGCCTAAATCTCATGTTGCACTGTAGATAGAAGCTTGTGGATATGTGTGGAAATAAGCCAAAACGTTCACAATATTTTCTTCATTCGACGTTACAGGCCTTGGCACATTTGGAGTTGCCTTAAGTTTTGAACCATAATTGATAAAATTATCTTGTATTCGCACAAACTTTCTTTCGTTCATTGGTTGCAAATCAAGGTACATTTCATTGAATTTCCTGCATGTTCTTGCTATAATTTTGTCACATTGTCCATGAATAATAAATAGTCATCAAAATTTCATTTGAGTAATTATTTCGCTCCATTTTAACTTGTTTTTAAATAAATATTAACTGGAAATCACAAATAAAACTTTAAAAACACAAATTATGTGAAGATAACGTGATTTTTTAAGAATTATTGCGATTATTTCGAAAACTTGACGAGTTAGGTAGGCCACTATGGTACATCAACTTAACGGAAATTTAATTACTTTTCTATTTGAAAAAGTAAAGTTTTGACCCTTTATGTGTGTCACGTCAAAATCATTAATTTTAAACCACCCTGTATAACATGGAATAAATTTATTTAGGTAGCTATAATAATACAACGCTTGTGCAAACTGTGTCTAAAATTTTAGCCTTCTATGGATTCAAATAGCAGCTAAATTAAAATTTTAGTGGTATACTTCGGAGAAAAAAAAATTAATATCTCGAAAACCGGTGTAGATAGGTATAGGGAACTATTTAGAAAAAATGTTCATAAAGAAATTGCGATTCTATCAATAAAATAATATATAGGGTGTTAAAAATAAAAAAGTTGTTACTTCTTTTGAGTAGAAGCGGCAACATCGCATCGTTGAAAATATTTTAGATCGATAGAATAGAGCAAATTACCTATGTTGCCAAATTTTCAGAAAATTCCGGTCTCGTTTTTCATAAACGTTTAACCTACACCATCGACCACCAATGACCCTGTATAGACTCCTGGCCAAAAAAAATCCGGACACTAGCATATTTTTGTTTATTCTGTAGGTTTGAATGGGGAGGAAGTAAACATTATTATTAAAAAGCATTTATTTATAACAATAAAAAAGTAACAATAGGAAAAATAATAAGTAATGGAAAAAAGTAAGATTTTTCGAAAAATTAAACAAATAAAAAACGTAATTTGATTACACAGCCTGTTCTTTAAGTTTCAACCCAATTGGATTGTTGCTGGCAATGGTTGCCGCTTTCTAATCTTTTGTCCTAAAATGGCCCATACATGTTATAATGGATTCATATCAACACTACAAGCAGGCCACTCAAAACAGGGATTCCTACAATATTTAGGTAATCCGTGACAATTCGTGCAGCATGTGGACGGGCATTATCTTGCATAAATAAGAAATTTTCCCCAACAAAAGAGGCGTAAGGGACAACAGGGTCCTCCAAACACTGTTGTGTGTACCTCTCTGCTGTTAGGGTTCCATGTTCGATGAAGATTAACTCGGTGCGCCCGTTGAAAGAAATATCTGCCCATACCATAACATCTCCGTCACCAAACGCCTTTCTGGGTGAAATGCAGCAAGATGAAAATCGTTCCCCGGGTCTCCTCCATACAGGTTCGCGTCCATCTGGAGATCGTAGGTAAAAACAGAACTCGTCAGAAAACATTACGGAGCTCCATTGTCGAACGGTCTAGTTTCTGTGATTATCCGCAAATCTCGCCCTATTAACTGGATGAGCTGCTGTTAATTTTGGGCATGCTACTGGCTTATGAGAACGTAAATCACTTTCATGCAGGACTCTTCTTACAGTTAGTGCAGAGATTTGAGTTTTTCGACCTTCTAACAAACAACCAGCAAGAACATTTGACGTTAAAGAGCGGTTTCGTAGTACGGATATCCTGAAAAAACGTTCATCGCGCTGATCTCTGGACGGTTTTCTGCCTGATCCTGCTCTTCTAGTGTATTCTCCAGCTTGACGATACTTCGTAACAGCGTCATGAACTGTACTTTTGACAATATTCAAACGATTTGCAATATACCGTATACTGCAACCATCTTCATGTAATGCCACAACTTTTGCAGTATCTTCGGGTCTCATTCTCACACAATTTGAAAACACAAATGCAAAGTGATGAATTTATCAGAATAAATGTGAAACTTATCATAAACGCAAACAAGACGCAAAACATCTGTTAGACAAAAAGACAAAGTGTGGCGTTTTCCTAAACTCATAATTTTTGTTTCCAAATGTGATTATTTAAGAACAATGAAATGATGTAAAACTGATTTACGAATTGGAATAAATAGGTATCTTACTTCTTTTTTTTTTGGGAATTGAAATAAGTAGGTATTTTACATCTTTTTTTTTAAGTGTCCGGATTTGTTTGGCCAGTAGTGTATTATTTGGATTAATTGATTCTGAAAAATGCCGAGAAACTGTAGGAAACATTGTAAGTAGGTTTTATTGCTATTTTTAATAGAATGGATTGAACAATTTTCAACGACGTGCCCTTTTTTTATGAAACACATAATGCCAAGAACCACATACCACTGTTCGAATTTTCGAATTATAGACTAAAATAGAAAATGCAAATATCTCTCTTGTTATTAAAGTTATGTCTTTGCAAAAATACTATAGATACACTTTTGTAGTTAGAATTTAGTAACATAGTCAAAAAAGTTAATTTAAATTTCGAATCATCAAAGCAAATACAATAATAAACCTGGAATGCCAAGGAGTATATAAGATTTCATGTGTTAGCTGTAACCATACGTACATCGGTCAAACCAATCGAAGGATTACCGCAAAACAAGAACACGGAAACGCAGTTTAAGAATAATGCGACATCGTCATTAGCCCAGCAAGTTCAACAAACATGACATAAAATCGTCTTCGAGAACACAAAGATGTTGGCTAACAACGAACAAACAAGGAAACGTATGATAAGGGACGCCATCCAAATCGATATGATACGATACTTGGAAAGGACATGGAGCACATGGCAACACTCGAGGGAAACATGATAATCAACATATGCCGGCACACGCTAATTTCCCACTAGGCGTCGCGTGGGTATTTTAAATAAAATAGGTTGCTCACTGTATTCGCCGATAATATAAGTCATAAGGCGCCACTAGGATAAAATTTGCGAACTCAATTTCAAACACAAAATTCGTATATCTAAATAAGCTTATTAAATTTAAGTTAAATTTAGTAAGTCAGTAGTTCAACCCGAATTACCAGAAGCACGTTGAAGCGAGTTACCTGAAGATGACAAATGTCAGTTATCAGCGCTACCTAATATTTGTATCGATGAATAATTTCGTGGAATGTAATCACTAAAACTTTTCGCCTTAGTATATTTTGCATAAACACTTAGAATTACCAAAACTAATAATAATACTCAAATAACATCAAACCAATTTTGGGAATGTGCCAGAAGGACACAAGCTAATTGTGAATGTACAGCACCATTCACAGATGTTAATAGATAGAACTCAGATTTTAATTAATAACTATATGAAATAAGCTGTTTTAATTTACTCCGTGGGTTTATCGTAATTTATTGTAATCAACGTAATGCCTTGTCATTGTTTCAAAAGCATTAATTAATTTGTTAATAACAATTACAACGGTATTCCCATTATGTACAATAGTTCCTTGTAATTGCGAATGTAATTCTAATCTTTAACGTTACTTCAAAATTGTTGTAATATCATAAATACTTGCCAATGCAGTATTAATTGCATGGCAGGTTCATCTTTAATCCCAAAGAACTGCAAAACAGCTTGTAATGTAAACGAAATTGAGTGGGCAGCTCGTCTTAATTAATATATCTCGAGCTATACTAGGTTCAAAGATGCATAAACGTATTTAAATTGTAGCCCCTTATCAATGAGTAGCCAACAAAAGAATATGAACTATAAATTTGGAAAATTATCATCCTTTGAAAATAAAATTACTTCGATATAGGAAAAAATGGAAAATCAGGAAAACGAAAAGAAAAAGTTAAATATTGTAATAAAAGTGCCAGGAGAGTAGCATCAAAGAAAATGTTGAAATAATGGTAGAAGAGAAATTAAGCCTCAAACCTAAATTACTAGAAGTCTTTAAAGTAGGAAAAGTCAAATCGAAGCAAGTAGTAATTGCACGTTTGGAGAATTGGGAAGAAAAGATGTAAGTAATGAAGGCAAAGAAGAACCTACGGAGAACAAAAATAATAAGAGAAAACGATTTGACCTGGGGAGAGATTGAAATTCAGAGTAAAATAAAGGAAAAGGCTGTGATGGAAAAAAATGAAGGCAAACGAGTACGAATCGGGTACCAGAAACTGATAGTACACAATACAGATGGAATAAGAATGAGAGCATGCTACAGCAGGCAGACCGTTTGAAGGATTCAAAAAACTAGTAAAAGGGAACAATCAGGACGGACAACTGATACCGAAGAAGTCAATGAGTATGGTTTACACGAACACGGAAGAAAAAAAAAAGTGAGTGTCCCCGGGAAAAAATATATTCAGCAATACAAAAGGCAGAGAAAAAGAAGTGGATCTTGGGCTCGTGGAATGTAGCAGGGCTAAATTACGAAGGAACGTTACACCAACTAGAAAACCAATGCGAACTATACCAATTAGAATTTATAGCATTGCAAGAAACTAACTTAAAAGCCAAGACCACAGTAGAACTTAAACGGTGGTGCTCGGCAAAATATATTAAGGACTGGATTCTTAATAATAAATGCAAGAGTGGCGAACATAATTAACTTTAACGCAATAATTGAAAGAATAAGCTATCTGAGAATGAGAGGATTAAATAGGAAAATAAGTACAATAAATGTTCATGCACCCACAGAAGAGAGAGACGACGAGGGCAGGAACAAATTTTATGATTAACTGGAGCAACTGTACGAAGCGATTGCTAGATATGACGTCAAGATGATAATTGGGGACTTTAACTCCAAAATTGGAAAAGAGGGAAGAAATTACCTAATGATAGGCAAGCACAGCCTGCACCAGAAAACCAATAGCAATGGACAGAGGCTAATAAACTTTGCAACTGAGACAAATCTAAGATTAGTCTCTTCTCAAGATGAATATAGAGATACACAAGGGGACTTGGAATCACCTAAATGATAAAGCAGTCAATCAAATCGACCATCTAGTTATAGACGCGAAACATCAAAATTTAATCACGGAAATTGAAAGTTATGGGGCAGAAATATCGTCCAACCATTATCTAGTGAGAGTAGCAATAAAAGCTGAAATGCAGCATAAGCCAAAGAAAGTAGGGCGGAAAAATCTACAGGTGGAATTGTTAAAAATGGACGAGAGAAGAGGAAAGTATGAAAAGGAATTACAGGAAGACCTAAATATACCAGCCCAAAAGAACGTGGAAAAGAAATGGGAAATACTAAATAATTCGATAAATCGAGTAGCAGAGGATGTGCTACCACGCCAGAAAGGTCGGAAGAACAAATGGTTTGACAAGGAATTCCAGGTGGCGCTAGAAGAGCTGAGCAAGGAAAGGCTGAAGATGATAAACCAAAAAATAGTGAACGAGAAGTGAGGTTTAAGGAAAAAAGAAGAGAAGTCAAGAAGCTGTGGAGAAACAAGAAAAGAAATGCATCAGAAACTAATAGAAAACATAGAAGAAAATTATTGTAAAAAGAATATGAGACACTTCCACAAGCAGATAAGCTTCAGTAAAAGGGGTACCAGCCCAGATTGCTGATGTATAAAGATAAGGATGGTAACCATGTAGCCGGTAGTAAGAATATAATAAAAAGATGGTGCGAACATTACACTGAAAACAGAGGAAGAACCACAAGAAGGAATGAGAAGAGAGACAGAACTAGAACAACATGAAGAAGAACATAATAATGTGCCCACAATAGATGTTAGGAAATTCCTAAACAAAATGAAAAACAACAAAAGCCCGGGATCGGACGAGATTCGAGCAGAGTTAATAAAGTACGGGGGTAGGGTCTCGAAGAGAAGATTCACGATTTAATTACAGAAATATGGACAACATGCAAAATGCCTAAAGAGTGGGGAGAGGCAATAATAGTCCCTATTTTCAAAAAAGGCGATAGGCTTGAATGTTTTACAAACCTATATCGTTATTGAACATCACATACAAATTACTGTCAACGTTAATCAATGAAAGGCTAAAGGAACCAGCATAACAAAGGACAGGCGAATATAAGGCGGGATTTAGAGCACAAAGATCAGTGACTGACCAAATTTTCACCCTGAAAATTACTCAGGAGAAAACAAAAAGAAAGGGAATACAAATACATACGCTCTTCAGTGACTATAAGCAGGCATACGATACTGTAAGTAGGACACAACTGCAAGAAGCTCTAAAAGAACTGCAAATTCCAGATTGGCAGATTCAAATGGTGAAAATGACACTGTTAATTACAGAAAACAAAGTAAGGGTGGAAGGGGTAACATCGGAAAGCTCCAGGATCAGAAAGGAGAGCTTAAAGATATCTTTCTGAAAATTGAAAAAGAAGCAAGAAAATTTGGTTTGGAAATAAGTGAAATGAAATCAAAATACATGGTTCTCAATTCAAAGGATACAACTAATTCTGTGTTAACAATTTTAAGTAATCAAGGCAATGTAAAGTATACGTTCGAAAAGGTTCGAAATTACACAGAAATTACGAGTACCGGGGATAGGAACGAAGAAGTAGAAAGAAATAACAGCAGGTTCCAGAATGCGATGCTAAAAGCAGTGTTAAACAATAAACCAATATCACGTCCGCTTAAAATTCATGTGTATAAGACAATGATAGACCGGTGGTCGCTTATGGTAGTGAAGTGTGAGTACTACCACTAGCCGCCCAGAATAAAATATAGCAAGATGGGAAAGGATAATACTGAGAGGAATCTATGGTGGACTCAAGCTACCGGATACATAGAGAAGAAGAACGATCGAGGAAATAGACGCGCTCTACACAGTATTATCAAACAAGGAAGACTACGATGGTGGGGACATGTGGCAAGAATGAATGGCAACAGGATGCTAAATAAAATACTGAAGGCGGAAGCAGAAGGAAGAAACAGAAGGGGTAGACCGCCAACAACATGGGCCGAAGATGTCAAGGAAGACCTAGCAGTTCTAGGCATCGCAGAGAGATGGGAGCAGATAGTTACTGACAGGAACGAGTGGAGGAAGATTATAGCCAACGGCCTTAATTATAATATATATATATATATATATATATATATATATATATATATATATATATATTACTGCAAGAAATATTTCATGAGTGTTATTAGGTAAACAGTTTGAAAAGTTATTAATATAGATTAGAAAAAGCAATGGTCCCAATATACTACCTTGCAGGACACCAATTTTGATAGGCAACATACTAGATGTTCCGTTATCATTAACAATCTGATATCTGTTATTTAAATATGAACTTATTGACCTTAGGCTATTGGCGTCAAAATAATACTCTGTTAATTTGCTTAGAAGTATGCCTTCGTCAAGTCGAGAAACAAGGACATGGAGTATTTCTTCTATTCAAAGCAATTAAGTGTTTCATGCACTAATTCTCAAATTGCATCAATAGTACTTTTAATTATTTTGTATATAACTATTTGATTTACTAGTAATTTCTCAAGGACCTTAGAAAAAACGGGTAATATAGTAATACGTAGGCAATTATAGGTATCGTTACAATCACCTTTTTTTAGTAAAGGTAATACGGATGCAATTTTTAGTTTGTCAAGAAACACTGCTTCACTAATACATAGATTTATTAATTTTAGCTAATGGGTTAATTAAAGTTGATAAGTTGCGTTTTAAGTGTATGAACGTAGACCAAAAAATCTTTAGATTTTGTTGTCTTTGGTGATAAAACAGCATCATGTAGCTCAATTTAAAACTGAGGCCGATTGGATAAGTTACACTGTTATTAACTATATTACAGTTAATAATAGGTAAGTCTTTTAATATTGTATTAGCTATATTTACAAAATAATCATTAAACGTGTCCACTGTACGTTTTATTACCAACAATAGAAGAAAATCAATGTTTCCTATGAAAGTTTCTTAGTTTGATATTATGCCGTCCAAAAATCGCATCTACCGGGCCAAGTCAAAAAGTTATCGCAAGCAACTTTCTGATTTTGAATGGAACGCGCTGTATATTTTTAAGAAAAAGAGTTGCATTTTTAATTGTCTTTTCATACATATAACATTTAATATAGTTTATTATTTAAATAAGTGAACAATTTTAATTTTTATTTTAAATCAGTATAGCTGCATTATGATGTAACAAATCTTAGAGCATAAAATGTGGTACATTTATAGTTCTCTGATTCTAGATGACCCCATAAAATAAAATATGGATGTGCCACGTCAGGTGAGCGCGGTGGTCATCTAACAGGTCCATATCTTCAGACCATCTAATCTGGGAAGTTTATATTTAAATAGTTCCCTGACTTTTAAGGTGTTATGGCTGGGAGCGCCATCTTGCTGAAAATATATATATATTAGTTCGTTCTTCCAAAGGTTCGTCATGAAGCAAATTTAAAAGGTTAGTTTCCAGAATATTTAAGTATCTTTCACTACTCAGGTTTTCTTCATGAATTGTATAGATGTGTCCTTTTAAAAAACAACTGTCGGCGAACTGGTCTCAATAAATACGGGTTGGTGTTCGCCCAGTATCTTTCATTGTGGCGATTTATAATTCCATCATTTGTAATTCTTGCCTCATCGGACCATACAATTTTCGTATAAAAATTGAGAATTTCGTTACATTTGTGTAAAAACCAACGGCAAAATGAAATTCTTCTCTAATGATCTCAAGGGTGCAAATATTGTGCCAAGTTTACTTTATATGGGAAGTAATGATTTTTTTTCAATATCTTTTGAACCTTGGTTTTTGACACCCCAATTTCTTTTTCTATTGTTGGTATAGACGTGAATTTCCTTACTGAAAATGAATTTGATTCTAATAACATTATTATGATACGTATGCAATTTTTAGCATAAAATTATTATTATTACTTAAAATTCACATTCCACGAACCCAAGAATGTTTATTATTTCGTTTTCTTTATTTTCCTAATATATTCAACAGGTCTCGGTTTACTAAAGCTTCCATAATTCTTCAGATTGTTTTCTACCTACAAGTAACTTAATAATAGGCAAAACAAATATAAAATACATAAACTAAAGAACTCAGTTTTAAATTGAGCTACATGATGCTGTTTTATCACCAAAGACAACAAAATCTAAAGATTTTTTGGTCTACGTTCATACACTTAAAACGCAACTTATCAACTTTAATTAACCCATTAGCTAAAAATTAATAAATCTATGTATTAGTCAAGCAGTGTTTCCTGACGAACTAAAAATTGCATCCGTATTACCTTTATTAAAAAAAGGTGATTGTAACGATACCTCTAATTACCGACCTATTGCTATATTACCCGTTTTTTCTAAGGTCCTTGAGAAGTTACTAGTAAATCAAATAGTTGATTATTTTGAAACAAACAATCTGTTTAACAAAAGACAGTTTGACTTCCGTAAAAGTAAAAATAGTATTGATGCAATTTGTGAATTAGTGCATGAAACACTTAATTGCCTTGTCCTTGTTTCTCGACCTGACGAAGGCATACTTCTCAGCAAATTAACACAGTATTATTTTGACGCCAATAGCTTAAGGTTAATAAGTTCATATTTAAATAACAGATATCAGATTGTTAATCATAACGGAATATCTAGTATGTTGCCCATCAAAATTGGTGTCCCGCAAGGCAGTATATTCGGACCATAGCTTTTTCTAATCTATATTAATAACTTTTCAAACTGTTTACCCAATAACACTCATGAAATATTTTTTGCAGATGATACTACCTTGTCTATTAACAATGACGCTCTGGAGTATGTTATCAATAAAAAAAAGTGAAATGCAGTCCATTGCTCATAATTGGCTAGCTGCTAACCAGCTAATACTAAACGGGGATAAATTGCAAAGTATGACTTTTTCTCTGAAAAATTTAGAAACTTACAAGAATCCTGCTTTTGTTAAATTTTTAGATGTCACACTTGATTATAAATTAACATGGTCCGAACATACAGTCAATCTCTTGTAAAGTCTTATTAACTGTTTATTTTTCATTATGCCATTCTCTCCTTTCTTATGCGATATTGCTTTGGAGTCACTCATCAGGTAGACATTGTCTCTTCAAACTACAAAGAAAGGCCTTATGTATAGTAGCAAACATTGGTTATCATGAGGATGTTAAAAATACTTTTATTACACTGAAAATTTTAACTGTACCTTGTGAATTTATTTATCAATGTGTAATATATGTCAAGAAAAATTCTAATTTGTTTGTACAGCTCAATGATGTGCATAACTACAATACCAGAATTGGAAGTAGCATTAGACCTGATCGTTTTTGTTTAAATAGATCTCAGAACGGACCAAATTTTTATATAATTTATCTTTTTAATGTACTTTATATTACACTGTAAAATTATTTAATGTATTGTTAAATTGTTAAATCTTTAATTAACAATTTTAACAAACATTACTACTTGTGAAGTAACTGATGTATCAAACGTTTAAGAATTGAAGTAACATTAACCCAAGATAAGTATTTTATTATGAGTGTTAATGGTGAAAGTTTACATTTTCAAATTTTTTATGTACAAAATTTTACAATTTTTTACCACAAGGGATTCATGTTATCTTTAATTAAATTTAAATTAGTAGTTAAGAAATATTTATTAAATAATGCATTTTACAATTTTGAAGACTACTTTCAATCTGATTTTACTTGCTATATAGGATCCTTATAAGTATACCTTGTGTTGACCTGTGTAAATAGAACTTATATTAACACCAAATACATATTATTATTATCAGTTTTTTGATAAATTGAATAATTACCGAGAAAACCAGTAAAAGTGTCAAAAGTGGGTAACCCTGTACACAGGGTATCTCGGAAAATCAACAACAAACTTCTACAGTGAGTTCCCAAAAATGCACCCCTAAAAAGTTATACGTTCTCAAAGTTCAATTTAAAGTATAGAAAAATTACTTTATCTTCGTAAATTGTGTTAATTTTTTATTGATTTTATACAGTCGACCTATCTTATGCAAGTCAAAATTTTATAGGAATTTCATAAAAATCGCATCGCTAGAATTACCCGTTCAGCAGTGGCGTCAACTTTCAACCTATAGCTACTATAAAGGACAGCAGGCTCGTCCGCCATAAGGGAGCTTTTACCAACTAACTATTTTATTTATAATGACTGGCTGTTCAGCTATAAAGTGTAATGCACATTCAAGTAGTGGTGATACATTATTATTATTATTATTATGATACATACCTTATCAGTAGTTATAAAAAATTAATGTTTTTCTTTATGTTATACTAACTTCAGAAACTTCCTATCAACAAAATACTTACCTATAAAATTTAAAACCATTCTTTGTATGATTGCTGCAATTGGGAGCTGAACAACCAGTCATAATTTGTAATTTAATAACAAACTCAAAGGCACCCTTCTACAAATACACGGGAAACGTCAAAAATTGGGCTCCAATATGGCGGACGAGTCTGATAAGTATTTATAGTGCTGTACTTAAACCCTGAAAAAAAATTATTTTTGCAAAATAAGTTACCAATTTTCTGCTTTATTTACGTAGTACATTGTAAAATAAAGGAATTTTGTCTCTTAAACTTTTCTTCCAAAATCGACGGTTCTTGAGAAAATTTGAAAGTAAATGATCTGTGATTATTTGATATTTGCTTTATTTTAATAATACATTTTATAATAAAGAATTAAAATAAAAATTAAAAAAGAATAAAAATATTAAAATAAAACACTAATTTTATAATTGCTCAAAGTGGCACCCATTTACTTGAATGCAAGCATTCGCTCGACGTATTACATTCGCGTTGATCAAAATATGCCTGGAATGTACCTAATTTCTTCGAATGCTTCAACAATGCGATTCCATAGAACGTCTCTAGTCATTGCTAGAACTGAATAGACATTTTCTTTAAAAGTACCACAAATAAAGAAATCTAAGGGATTATGATCCGGTGATCTAGGCGACCAGGATATAGGTGCATCGTTACCTCGTCCGACCCACTGGTTACGGAACTGCGCGTGCAGGTATTGCCTCACAGTTAACCCAAAATGAGGTGGGACATTTAATGGCACATTTTCTAGAAGTTCCCACAAGTTATTCTGTAAAAACTGTCTAGTAGCGAGGGTAGGATAAAAGGACCAATAATAAATTCTTCAAGAATTCCTGGCCAGAGTATGGGAATTAAAGATTCCATCTCTAGTAAAACAGACGTCGTCCGTAAAAAGAATTCGAGCAACAATCTGAGGATCTTCAATGAAATTGTTCATGAACCATTGACAATATTCTCGTCTGATTAATAGTAGATCTGTCGGTAAAAGATCTTGAACTTTTTGGATGTGGTACAGTTTTAACAATTGTTCAGTAAATGTTCGGTGAAATATACATATATATATATATATATATATATATATATATATATATATATATATATATATATATATATATATATGTATATAATTTTCATTTAACTAGATTCAAAGAAATTGTGTTTGAAAGCGTAATATTGGTGATATTTCTGTCTAAGCTTTTCGCTACAATACATATTTCGATTGCTGCAGACTTATTTCGTGGTGCAATGTCTAGTTTAATATTAAAATAATTTAATCGCTTTTTAACAATTATTTTCTTTTTTATCAGATCTTGCAAATGCTTGGCCTCCATGTATCCGAATGATAGTGAAAAGTACAGAAGTTGCAAAACTTACTACTGGTACTCTATTTATTATTACTTACGAAGGTGGAACACTTGGACGAGAAGGAGATCATTCTGTTCTTATCCCAGATATTAATATAAGCAAACATCATTTAAAGTTTGCATTTAATAAAGAAAATAATACCTATACTGCTACAGATTTAGGTTCAAGAAATGGTACTTTATTAAATGGTAAAAGAATGTCTGCTTCAAAACAAGAAAGTTCTCCGTTAACGTTAAACCATGGAAGTGAAATTCAAATCGGTTCCACTATTTTACTTTGTCACATACATGGTAATAATGAAACATGTAATCAGTGTGAACCTGGATTGCTGCAATCAAAAGAAGGTGAGTTTCTATTTTGTTAATGTCATTAATAAAAATGTATTATTATAGACAAGAAAGAAAAAAGTGTGCCGACTACTAAAAGTGAACAACACAAGACTGAACTTCGCAAATTACGTAAAAAGTTTGCAATCGGATGGTCCGAATCTAATAACTCTAATCTAGCTTCTGGCTATACAGATAGGGCACAAGTAAGGCGTGACACTGTAGGAAGTCATAATGAACATGAGAAAACCCAAGTGGCTTCAATTGATGAGTAAGTAATGCAATTTAATAAGTGTGCCTATGCTTTCTGAATTAAATGCTTTGAACATACCCTAATTAGTTTATATTCAGATCGATAGGAGCAGAAAATAAGGGATTTAAGTTATTATCAAAAATGGGATGGTCAGCAGGCCAATCATTGGGAAAAGAAGGAACTGGTGTACTTAATCCTGTAAGTTTATCATTTTCACAATTTCCCATTATCCACATATTTTTGATGACTCTGTTTATAAGGTGGAACTGTCCTCTACAGTTGGAAGAGCTGGAATGGGATTTACAGGCATATCAATAACAAATACAGAACTAAGCAGTGAAAATAAAAAATGGGAGAAAATGCAAGAACGTTACAACAAATTAAATTCATCTCCAAAAGATTTTGTTGATTCAGATTAAAAAATGTTACAGAATTTTTTAATTGTTGAAATTTGTAATGCTGTGTACGGTTTTATAGCAGGTACCTAATGTAAATTAAAAATATATATTTTAATGCGTTTTTTAAATTGAAAGTTTTTTATGAATAAACTGTTCTGTACGTCTATTGTCTAATAAGGCTAATCCTGAGCCAGATCAATATCATCAATTTAAAATTATGTGATGATAGTGTGAGAGAGATAGTGGTTACTAGTTAATTCTAGGTTATTTTTGGTCACGTAAAGTTTAAAGGTTAAATTGAGTTCTCCACTATTATATTAGTGTAATACCAAAATTAATGAACTGCTTAAGCCCATTTGTAGTACAAAAAGGAAATGTTTTGTTACAGGCTCAAACGGCATTAGAACACCAAACATAACTGCAAGGGCCAGCTAGCTCGTCGTTAGGGTCGTGGATTTTGAAAATTGTAGTTATGTTAATCGATATGTCTAATCCGGGTAAAATGTAAGCAAACAAATAGGGGTGCACTAGTTTAAGACAAAAGGGAAAAATACGTAAACCTACCTTTTTGCTGTCCCTATGATTTGAACTCCTCTCCACTTCCCTGGGTTGAATCTGAAACATAATACTCCAAAATACCACAGTGTAGATTACTAAACTCAACCTTGAATATTGTTACTAAACAAAAATTATGGAATCTCCAAAATATCAAAATCAGATTTAATTTACCCTCTAAATAAACAAAAAGGTTAACGCTCTTTAGCATCGACAAACTGTTTCTTTACAAAAGAAATACAATACCTCAAATCAACTAAATATTTAATTTTCGCAAACTTCTATTATATTAAATTATAATAATTTTATTTAACATTAGTCAAGTTGCTTTGATCTGTGTGAACCCTTGCAATATTGCAGGTTCACATTCCATTAATGTAAGTAATTTGACTGTAATCTCATTATATTTAGACTACACATCGGTTCTAAATACATAATGACAAAATTTACATCGATTGGGACTTTTATTTCGATAGGTTAGAGCGCTACTCTAGCAAAGTAAATGTCGTAGGTTCAAACCCTACTTGAGGTAAACTTTTTATTATGTATTTAGTAAACTTAATAATAATTTTTAAATTTCTGTTATATTAAAATTATTATTAATTTTATTAAATAGATAAATAAAGTTTACCTCGATATTAACCTACGACCTGTACTTTGCTCAGTTTTGCGCAGTACTCTAGCAAAGTACAGGTCATAGGTTCAAATCCTACTGAGGTAAACTTTTATTTATGTATTTAATAAAATTAACAATAATTTTAATTACATATTTAGCTTTGAACTTATTCATTCACAACAAAACTTATAATAAATTAATATTGCTTTGGTATGTGTGAATCCTTGCGGTATTGTAGGCTCAAATTCCATTAATATAAGTAATTTGATTTTAATCTCATTATATTTAGAATTTACATCAGTTCTACATACATAAAGACAAAATTTACATCGATTGGGGCTTGAATTTCGATAACGCAGTTGGTTAGCGCGGTACTCTAACAAAGTACAGTCATAGGTTCAAATCCTACTTTTTATTTATGTGTTTAATAAAATTAATAATAATTTTTAATTATATATTTACCTTTGAAGTTATTCGTTCATAACATAACTTATTTCTATTATATTAATTTAAAACAAATAATTGTCCAAGTACACAACCAATTTCTACGCAACATTAAAAGCTTTTATCGCCAGCGACGGTTTGAAAAACAATTCGCTTCTTAAAAATTTAAAATACACAAATCTTATTATTCCTTCCTTTTACTTTCATAAAAGCGCTTTCAAGAGCTCAAGATAAGACGGCACATATCCTTTCTTAATTAAAAACGCCTTAAAAAGAATAAAATCAAATGAACACGACGTCACCATGTTCTAACATAGAACGGTTCACGATTATCTTTACCCTTGATGATAACTAGTACACTGGGAAAACAAAACAAGGTGTGATCTGTAAACTCTTCCTAAAATATACACCAACGCGAAACGGGATATCAATCTCTCAAACCTTCATAGCTCAACACGCTAGTCAGATAAACACGTACATAAGGGAGGTTTAATTCAACGCACCAGATACTAACTAGTTCACGATCCACTTAACGATGTCACTACGGACAAACGATACTTTACGATATTGTATTACCGCGGTGGTCGAATCTACTTCAATATACCCCTAAGGGTTGATAGGAAAACTTCCCACGGCACAGAGACGAAATTCACTACTGTGTGTACCTTATAGTTGTCGCCATCTTCAATTTCATCTCTGTTAACCTATCATAAAAAATACTACTTTAAATTATAACGCGGTTGAAACGAAGGCAATTCGAGAAAATTACGTTATGGATTAAACTGCGCTCCCGTGGTACCTCAAGCGAATTATCATTGTAACCGGATATCCTTTCGACACCTAAACTCTTTGAAAATTCAACCTTAGGCTAATGTGTATAGAAAACAAACTCTTTGTCTTTCCAAAATAAACTCTTATTAAAACCAGCGACAAACCGTTGCCGAATGCTTTTAAAACTGCAACTATGTTTCCTGTGATAATCCTCATGCTGAATATAATTTTCCAATTACGCATTTTTTTTAATTCAACAAACTATATTTAATAATCTTAAAATAACTAAGAATAATCATTATTTACCAAAAAAAAACTAATCTAAAGTCTCTTTTACTGTAAGAGAAATATCAACGTGCGGAAATTAAACGTAATTTAAAAAAACTTCAGTTTATAAATGACAAACAAACTGAAACTTCTACACCTCATTCTACTTCTACTTGTGATGAATCCAGATATTGTCAAACAAGATGGAAAGTTGTAATTAAATTTATGCTTCCAAAATTTATAATCGAATCCAACCAAAATTTTCAATAACCTCTACCTCATTCACAAGACCGTGTACCATTAAATATCTAAAGTTTAAAAATGAAAAGGAATTTGTGATAGATTCTAAACACACGTGACATGATATGCGTATACGCAGTGTTCACGTCGCTAAATGTATATGGGAAAAAAACCCATACAGGGTGCACAGTAACGGGTATCGAACTCATTACACTCTAATGCTAAGTAGATTGTGCTACCACAGGTCCCACTAGCTTAGTATCTAAATAGTAACTGCCCAACTGTTATATAACTTGGAATATACAAATTATTACGGTCGAAAATGGCGCTAGAACGATTTTTCGAAATTCGGCCCTAAGTGCCAAAAAAGTAAAAAAAAAGGATTTTCTGACCAAAACGGCGCCCCGCGTCCGAAATATCAACTCGATCGAAAAAATCTCGGACACGTCGATTTTTATTTTCCGTCTGCCGTCTTTTCCCACGGTCAAAAAAATTTACAGTAGCGTGCGGCCGGGTGTGGATGGAAATCCTAACTGATATACTAACCCTAAACCGTTGGTCCTAGAGATATGAAATTTGGAGGGTGTGTTCTTTGTGAAGTGTAGGTATCCACTAAGAAAGAGTTTTTCAAAATTCCACTCCTAAGAGGGTGAAATGGGGGGTTGAATTTTTTTGTGAAACTTTTTATTCTATGGGTCGATTGACTCGAAAATTGGTACACATATTCTTCAATTAAAATTATGAGACGTCTATCACGTGTTCTATGCAATTTTTTGATACGGCGCGTAATTTAGCGGCCAAAAAATTCCTAAGGTATAATTTAAGTGTTAGTTCAAATTTGTTCAATATCTGAATAACGATTCATTTTATTAGAAAAAGTGCAGACATACTTTTTAAAGAAAATTTTATTTTACATAACTTTTCTTTATAAATTTTCAAATTTAATGCAAAGTAACTCTAAAAAATAATTAAATATGAATGAAAATGGTTAAAATGTATTATTGATATTTTATAGAAACATGTCTATCTGAAATGAAGTTTTAAACGTCATTCTGACATAGATCACTGTTTTTGTTTTTACAATGTTGCCTGTTTTCGTTATGAACGTATGAGAGGTTGCAATTTGTTTTAATTTTTACCTTCCAACCTACATATACATATGAAAGTACAGAAGGTTATGCAATCGACTTTTTAAATTAGCATCTATACTTAAAATCAAATAAGAATAAAGTACAGGGCGCTTCAATTCAAGTTATGTTTACACTGCTATAATGTATATATGGCGGCAAAATAATAACAAGCAAGTCATTGTCCAAATATGGTGACAAATTCATTCACGTAATTTACTCACTTGGCCACAACAGTTTCAATCGCTGATGTATTCAAAATTGCTGTGTAGCGTAGCAAAGCACGGGTATTCCGCTAGTAACAGATAAATGAAGGGGTGCCGGTAACTAAGTGGTTATAAAGGGGTAGGTGTGCTACTAATTTTGCATTTAAAATAGCCTGCAATGCTTAAACACAATAAGGGTGCGTCACAAATCAGGCGCCACCTGTTAAATAAATTTAGAGCGGAGAAACGTCATGAACTAGATCTTAAAATAATGGCCTAACAGGAAACCATAATGTTCACTCGAGAAGAAAACATCTGTACCTAAAATTTTGCTCAAAAAATCTCTACGCAAAGTTCACTCAAACTTAAAACCCTAAACTTCATTTAAAATCCTCCAAATTGCGATAATAAAACTCAAAACTCATTATACATTCCGATAAACTTCAACGTAAAATTACTGGCTCAAATAACCAAAATTACTGGTCAATATGGTAATTAATTATTCAATTTAAAAATGAATATATTGTCACAACAGAATAAACAAACAAATCCAACCTTTATAAAGGTCCTATAATTTAATGAACGTCAAAATAGGGGTCGTAATCTCTAAACGCGAAAAAATCACAAGTACGTACCCCAAACAAATAAAACAAACTTGCTTACCTTTAATTGCAAACCAGGTAAAACAGTGGAATTACAGCCGGTGCGTCGATTCCTGTAAATCTTCAAAATATTTGCGAATAGTCGCAAAATAAAACACTGACTTGCAAATAAGCCAGATGATCGCTTAACGATCTTATTCTCTTTAATTTACGTTGCGTTAAATTTCAAAATATCCTTTAAAATGAACTTATATCACAAAAATCAAAATGACTGAATTATCTAATAAAGACATTTTTCTCAAATTATTGCGTTAAAGCTTATATTAACATATTGAAAAGTAGTCGAACATCGTCACTTCTAAAATTGAAAAAATTTAAAGTTCTCATGAAATAAATAAACTATTCGGTAACTTGAATGTAATTTGAATATCTAATCTTTTAAATTTTGATCAAACGTAAATACTATAGCGTTGATAGAAAGGAATGTGAGTGCAATAATATGTACACTTAATGAAATAATACCCAAATTCATAAACACTATTCATATATTAACATTAAAAAAATAAGAATGAAAATAAACAATCAGCGTGTTAGAAACATCAACAATTTCGTAAAATCTACTGATTGAATTGGTATCTCGATTGCAAGTTCAATTCCCACAACCTTATATTGTAAATATCTTAATCTTAAATAAGACCCTTATGAATATTACTCACGTCGAACATTTAAAAGGTAACAAGTTTATAATACGTAATTTTGTATAGCGTAATCAGAATAAAATAAAAGTGTACAATATGATACATAGGTACGCTGGTGAATACACTTTATAAAACAAAATAAACGTCTGAAGGACTACTGAACAAAATGATAACCAAGAAGCATATTCATCTGCCCAAATAGATACAACTAAACATTTTATTAAAACCACAAACCAAAAAAAAATAAACATGGCAATATAGTTACCTTCACTCGCTCAACAAGATGGTCAATCGAAACTTTCCCCTTCTTTCCCACAACGGTAACGCAAGTGACCCTTTCGGAATTTGATTGATCAAAACCAATCTTCTTAATCTCCTCAATTCTTAAATTATATTTACACAAACTTCATTAAACCAAAAACCATATGCTTCGTTCACCTCTTCATCTGGTTTAACGTAAACACACAATTATTACTTTATTTACAAGCGTTCTTTGCTTTCATTCACATAAAACTTATTAAAGCGTTATCTATTTACAGCAAGATTATCATTCGTTTGGGTAACTGTGTGCGCAAATGTACTAACTAATAACCAGGAACTTATTACACAAAGATCAGCAAAATAGATGCGGTAATCAATTCAAAATCTGGACCAGCACTAACATTAACACTACGATCTTCTTCGTGGAATACGTAAAAACTGTCACCTCCGACAAAACGTTACAATGATACCGGTTGAACGAATCTTCAATAATTTCCAAAAATGGTGCACGGAAAAGAGTTCCTACGGTAAGATTCAAATAGCCCCAGCATGACGTAAATAAAAACTTGAGTCTTCCACATCACAATCAAGACAACTAAAATACACAAATCTCCCGTTTCCTTTCACGCCACATTACAGCATCTTCTTGAGCGTCACCTGCGATTACCCAAACTAAAAAATGCAAGATATACGTTTCCCACGACGAAAACACACCAATACCAAGAACTGATAAGCCCACGACTTATTTTCGCAATGAAACATTGTTGACCAACCACATTTGCAAAACTTTACAAGCGTCAATATTAATCGAAACGATCCGGTCGACTTTAAAAAGAATTGCAAAACCATTTAACCAAAGCTGCCGCAAGCTTACGTTATCGAACACGCAAAAAACAATTTTATATCCACATCTTACATTTCTCAAAACACGTTTCATTTAATAAACATGAAATTACGTTTTTAATTTTAAGTACCTACCCTATTTTAAATATCTTAACCTTTGAAAATCTTTTACAATTTCAATTTTAAATAAATTAACTCTTGGAAACAAAATATTTTAAATCTATAACCTTTTTAACACCACGAAATTCGATAAGTGAAAAATATATTATAATATATATATATATATATATATATATATATATATATATATATATATATATATATATATATATATATATATATATATATATATATACAAGGTGTCCCGTAAAGAATGGGCCACAGTTAAGGGCAGCTTACCTTAAAGTTGCATTTTTTATTTCACTTTTTTCGATACCTGTCGCATTTTTCAAGATATCTTGTTTAAACTTGGTAATGGGGAGCGTTTCGGGTAGATAGGTAGGTGATAAGTTCATAACTCTTTAAGGAAGCAGAATTGGGCTAAGGTAAATTGCCCAAAATGGGGTTATTTTAACCCAAGGAAACTATCTTTGAACTACGACCCATTCTTTACGGACCGAGCTAGTAGAGTAGTGGTCACACGACCTGCTTAGCATTCGGTAGGTAATGGGTTCGATTCCCGTTACCGTCCACCTTGAATGAGGTTTTTTTAGGGGGTTTTCCTCGTACAAATGTAGCGGCATGGTCACTGCATTAACGCACACCATGTGCAGGTACTTAGGCGAATGCTGGGGTAGTATTTTTCCCCTCAGAACCTTAAGTCCGTTCCTTCCAATCCTATCCTGATGACACCCATCCTTAATCCCACCATGCAGATATATGTAATGTATGTGTTTTTTTTATAATTGCATGTGAATCCAGGTGTTATACGACATCTAATTGCGTTGTATTATTTTAATGAGATCATAAAATTAACATCAATTTTTTTTTATGTTTATTTGAGAAAGTAAAGTGGTTACGTTCCACAACTCTTTTAGTAATTTTCGGGGGTAATAGCATAAGTGCATCAAAATTACCGATAGTTTTGCATGAAAGCGTGTTTTCTAAAAACCGCAGGAGTTTATTTTTATATTTTTTTAAAAGATATGAAAAAGAACGAATTCAGATTTTAAAGAAAACACGCCTGAATACAAACTTTTCTGGTTATTTTGAAGCACGAATCTACTTGATGGAATATTCTCTGAATAATTTTCAAAATTAACAAAACTGAATATTCTTGTTTATTAAACACAGTTAAGAAATTATCATAATTGGTTAACAAAATATTGAAACGTATTTAACAATACCACAATTAAAAAAATTAATTCTACATGACAATTATCGAAACGCAATTTTCAATTTGGACAGTGCAAGTACCTTTGTAATTTTTCGGTAATTGCATTCCTCTTATGGGATTTTTTATATATGAGGGAAATATTCAATTGTAACGTAGTATTTACAGTTTGTTGCGTTGATGCATTCATTTTTTATTGGAGTATATTTTATACCGATTTGATTAATATCCTTTCCATTTGTAGTTTAGAGTAAAGTAAATTTCTTAGTTTTTTTTGAGATATTGAAAATAAGACATATTAAGTGAAGTAACATAACGACAACCATTGATTTATTTATAGTAATATTTGTAGCCTTTCAGGTGTAGCACAGATCTGCTGGCCCGAGCCCACCTGTGATTACGTACAGCTAAGCGAGTTATTTGAGTATTTAGACAAGCTGTGAACTTAACGTAATTAGGCAAATCAACCACCATTGCGACTTTCCAAATACTCTGGCGCCCCTTTCCGGTTTTTATGACGACTTCAACCCTTATTTTGACTTATGTATGGTAAACTATCCTTCGGTGTGCAAAATTAATTAACATCTTACCCACCCCAACCCCTGAGCAGTCGAGCAAAACCCGAATTTTATCTGTTATCCCGTTTTACTGCCCGTTTATACCGTAATAAAAGAGAACCTTTTTTTTAAGTTAGTATGCTCATGCTTTTGGTTAGTATGCTTATATATGCTTATTCGTAGACTGTTCAGGATTCCTCCTCTTCAGCCCTGGTCATTCCATTATTGTTGGTGTTGCGATGTTTTTTGTAATTGTGTGGTTTACAATCATGAGTTTATTATTTTTGGTGTAAAAAAAAAAAAAGACAATTTGTTGAGGTTTTGTTATTTGGTGTTAAAGAAAAAAAGGTTAAAGGTTTGATTTATTTCAGTTGTGAATATTTAGATTTAGGTGTGCGTGTGGTTGAGTGTGGTGAGGGGTGTTGATCGATTCGTTAGCCGGTATCCTTGCGTGGTCGTTATCCAGTAGACGGTGGGATGCGGAGTGCATATGGGATGTTATCAAGGGTCTCTTCTATCTCCTCTGGGATGTCGTCTAATAATTGGGTTAAGATCGCGGGAGGGTGTTTAAATTTACGTTTGGGTTTTTCCGTGGGAATTTGGGAGGTTGGTAGGTGTAGGAAGTTGTGATGATTTCTTTGGTTGGGATGGTATCGCCGAAAATCCTTTTGTGTGCAAAGTTTTTCTGAAGTGTTCGGATTCTGTTTGTGATTGGTGGTATGTTTGCGTGTTGTGTTGTGAGGTTGCTGGGTACCTGAAGGGTAGCCCGTGTATACGTCTAAATATCCGGCGTTCACAGGATGCTATAGAGGAAAGGTGGTTAGGGTTAATGTTTGTGTATATTGGTGCTCGGAAATCCATAACAGGGCGGATGTAAGTTTCTAATGTTGTTGGAGTGTTTTGGGGGCCAAATTCTGATTCGACCTGGAGGGCGCCAAGTAGGTTTGCACTGGTTTCTAATTCTGTTAAGTGTTTTCCTAACATGGCGGAGCCAATTAGTGTTCTGGTGAATAAGATACCTAGGTATGTGACGTTTCTGGAGGATAACTTTGGGATGTCTTTCGGTCGATTAACTAGAGGTGGCTGAAAGAAGATTGCTTGGGTTTTGAGGGTTAATGAAGACCCTCCACCGGTTGGCCCAGTTGGAAAAGTTCTGAAGGGTTTTGACCGATCGATTGGTCAGGTACGAAAGCAGGAGTTTGGAGAAGGGGTCTGGAATGTTAAGGTTTCGGATTTTTTGTAGGAGACTGGCGTGCCAAACCCTGTCAAATGCTTGCTTAATATCCAAGAACACAGCCAGATTGCATTGCTTGCGGTTGAATGCTCTGGTGGTCTCGGTAAGCAGCTTCAACAAGGGATCGTGACACGTTCGGTTTGGTCGGAAGCCGAATTGGTTGTTGGGAAGGAGGTCGTTAATCTCTAGGTGTTCCCTGAGCAGCCTGGCTAGAATTTGCTCGAATCATTTTCCGAGGCAACTCAGGAGGGATATGGGTCTGTAGGAATTAGGTGAGGTTAGGTCTGCGTGGGGTTTTGGTATCATGACGGTGGAGGCCGATTTCCAATCCGTCGGGAAGTAAGAGAGGGTTAGGCACTTATTGTAAATGTTTGCAAGTAGTTTGAGGCATGGGCCGGGCTGAGTTTTTCCCTTTTTTAAAATAGGCATTGACCTGGTCGGGCGTAATTGGGGCATAGAAAGGATTCTCGTTATCGAGTTGGGGTTCGGGAAGGTTAAGGTTTCGGAATTCCTCCAGGTGATTCTCGAGGAATCCCTTGATAACAGGATCGAATTGGAGATCATTGGGGGATTGAAATATGGATTGGAGGTGGTGACCAAAGAACTCGGCCTTTCCTTGGTCGGAGGAGATTACGTTGCCGTGAAGGTCGGTTAGATGGGATTTGGGTTCAACTTTTCTTCTGGTCAGTCTGTCAAACCGTTGCCAGAAGCGTTTACCGTCTCGATAATCCAACTGGGAAGTGGCTTTTGCCCAGAAGTCTTCTGTGTGTTTATTGGCTTCTCGTCTGATTAAGGCGTTAAGGCGATTGTATTCCGTCTTGAGAGCCGGATCCCTGGATCTCAAGAATTGACGATACATTCGTCTCTTCTCTTTGATCCAGTTCACTATGTGTCGCCGGAGCGGTTTTTTGGAAATGTCGATGTTTTTAAGCGGGACTGAGGTGTCGACCGCTTCCGTAATTACGGAAGTTAGGTCTCTAATCTTGGGTGGTTTGAAGATCGGGTGTAGGAAGGGTGTTGGAGATGTGTTCGGCGAACACATTCCAGTCTGCATTCGAAAAATCTTTAATGATTGTGTTTTGAGGGGTGTTGGGGAGCTGGACAAAATGAAGTTTTGACCGAAGTGAATATGATCTGAAGTGATCGTGGTGCCTGAAAGCACTACGATCGAAGTAGTGCGATCTAATTCGGAAACTATTAGTGATCTATTATTGAGGCTCCTAAGTGGTCTAATTTGTTGCGTTCACTTGGATCTCGCATAAGTCACAGAGCAGATGATAGTCTGTTGCCGTTTCCATTGTGCGGTATCACGGAATTGAATATGGCGGGCATTGAAGTCACCTAGGATGACTGCATTTGGGAGGCTGGAGGCATAAACTCGTGTCATCGGAAAGTGTATTGTGCCCGGGTGGATTGTGAAGATATGAATACTATAGGAGTTTGAAGTGCACCGTTGCAGCAACGCATTCGAGTTGATGAAGGTTAAAGTGTTAAATGGAGTTGAAGAAACATTTTAATTAGGAGGGGTTCCGTGTGCGCTATTGTTGAGGAAGGAATTATAAGTGTTAAATTGTAGTGTACATTTTGTGAGAGTTTGGTTTCTTATTGAAAGGACGTGTACATTGTGTTCGTGTAGGAAGTGTTTAATTAGGGAGCGTTTCCGACGAACGCCCCTAGCATTAATGGTCCCTGTTACAAATCCATTGGGAACAAAGGCGTTTAAGGATGGTGTTGGCGGACTACGGCGACCTTCCTCCGCGTACCGGCTACGCAGACGTTGACACGCCGTTGGAAAAAGTTGAGGATAAGGATTCGATGGTTCGGATAACTCGGCGTTGGTGTTAGGAACAGGTCTAGGAGAGTGTTAAGGACTTGTACAAAGGATTTGATAGTGACGGGATCTGTGTCGGGAATAAGTTTAAGGTGAGCGATGTCTTCAGAGTCAGATCGTCAGACATGATGGATCAAGGATTTCCATCTGTGACGGAGAACTGGGAGGTTCCCGCCGCATCTCACTTGAAGGAGTAGGTGGGGTGGGCATCCTCGCAGTTGCTACACTTTGGGTTTGTCGCGGACTTGCAGGATGTGGATCTGTGGCTTCCGCCACAGTTGGGACACTGGATCGATCGGGCAAGTGACACAATACATGGTGAGAGGTGTAGGATGATGGAAGGTTCAAACGATAGTGTCTCCCGAACATGGAGACACCGGTTGCGAGAAGGAACTCGAGGGTGGTTTGGGAGTTTGTGATTATGCGGACCAGGGAAGTGAGGTATTGGTAGCCTTCGAGGTGATGCGCACGGCCTTTCTCACGTAAGGCAGGTTGATTGCATGGAGGATCTCGTCGGTAAGGATGTCCTTATCCACGTGACGAATCACGCAGGAAAAGGAAGGAGGTCTAGGAATGAGTTAGGTTGGCGGGGCCGGATCACTGGGTTAAGGATAGGAAGGTTCTCCGAAATGGTGACGCAGCCAAGTTGCGTTCCATCCGGTAAGGGAAAGGAGGTTTCGAGGGGCAGGTGTGATTGTGGTTGAACGTTAAGTTCGACCACGGAAGGTTAAGGGTTTGAGGAATTGAAAAGGATTTCTGTGATGTGATGGATTTCGGGATATTGCGGATACAATATCTCGAGGATTGTACGGGTTTTGTGTGTTACTGGAGGTAGAGGTGTGGGATAGTGTTAGGTATAGTTGGCTGGGCTGGTGGGTAACAGGGCGGGTTTGTGTGGGTGTTGTTTGTGTATGTGTTCTGGTTTGTGTGTGTATGTGTGTGTGTTTTGTGCTTAGCGGAAGCGGTGGATCGTGTTGAAATGTAGGAATGTGAGGAAGTGGAAATTTATGAGGCGTTTGAATGGGATCGTGTGCGTGCGGAAGGTGGTGGAGAGGCGAGTGTGTGTGCGTAGGTGTGTCTTGTGTGTAGGTGTAGGTGGACGGGTGTCGACGGGTTAGGGGACACAGCTTTGATAGTAGCTCGGTGGCTTAACTATCTCGGCTGCGTTGTTAGTAACAGGGTTTGTGAAAATTGAGGATTAGAAAATTAAAAATCGGTTTATCGAAAGGCTAGGTCTCTGCCGAGGTGCAGCCTCACACCCGAGGAAAAAGGCTTGGAAATCAGAGACCCAATTCGAAACGGGGAAATACAGTTAAAATAAAACAACAAAGTAATTAAATTAAAATATTTTTATTAATGATACCTATTACCGTTGACCTTGACCCGACGACGATCCTGGAATTCTTCTGTATTCGGCTGTAGTTGTAGATCCTCTTCTATTGACCGCTTCTTCGTGTTATCTGTATGTACGCAGTGACAGATCTAACTCCGATGCAGCGAAGATCACGAAGCCGGAACGATGAGCGAAAACGCTAAGTTCTTTTGTGAAGTTAAGCCCTGTAAAGAGAACCCAAATATAGTGTGATATTGGACACCATCAAGTTTTAAAGAAAACACAAAAGCAAGTAATTCTCGTGTAGATTATTTTTTTCTTTCCGGCTGTAAACTTAAAGTTAAAATAAAATCATTAACGTCTATCTGTTCATTAGAAATTGTAATTTCTTTCCTTTGTTCCTTGTTAGTAATATTTTCTTCATCATTATTTGAATCCATAAATTCTTCTGCTTGTTCTTCAACTTCTGATATTTCGTCAATTTATGTGTTATCGTTATTAGAAATCGTGTTTTCTAAACTACTCACGTTTTTTCCTGGTGTTACTAATATTTTTGTCTTTTACCTGGTGTAGTTTTCGTGGCTAATCGGCTAAACTTTTAATAAACTGACAAAAAGAATTTGTCCAATTTGTATCATTAGTATCAGTAGGTTGTGTTTCAGGGAGAGTTTCTTCATCCCTCTTTCAGAATCCAATGGATACTTGTTTGTCCTTATATGTAATCTTGTTTAAAATGCCATGAACGCGAAACTCTTGTATCAAAATAGTTAATTCATAACGTCAATAGGTAGTTAATTAAATTGTGTTTCCATATTAGGTTTTTTAAAATATCGACATAGATAGTAGTGGCTTGATTAAAATGCAATTTTCATTTTAAAATTAAAACCGATGACCATCAATTCAGGTCATTGCTTTTAACAATTAAACATTGCTTTCATAAATTAAAAAATTCATTAACAAATACTACGTTATCAATAAGGGGCGGCTTATATCAAATTTCTTATTCGAACATTATTTAATTAGACTGATATTACTTTGAAACGTGTCGGTGCACAATGAAAGTCATCTTTGCGCTACTAATTCTAATTATGTGTAAGTAATATGGTTAAAAAATTATTTTTATTACATTGTAAAAACATTGCAGATTTTAATGAGAGTTATGGAAATGATTATTGTAAAAAGAAAACATCAGATTTAGCACCAATTAGGCTCAAAAACGATTTACTGTGCGATTATACAAGGGATGTGAGACCCGTTGTCAATTATGTGAATGCAACCAGCGTCACAGTTAAAATGATATTAAAATTTTTCACATACGTAAGAATATGTTATTTTTATATTTTGATTAACATTTTTAATTATTATTTATTATTATAATTTTCACATAATTTACATTCTCTTAAGATATCTACATACATTTTTTATTTTCGAGTTTCTCCATAATTATTCCTAAACACTTGAGGTTTTTAATTGAAGAGAAGTGGTAATTTTTTACATTAACAATTTTTCATTAATTCTTAATAAGTGATAACCAGTGAAACTTAAAACCAAAATGTTGTTTAATAATAAATAATTGTTAACAATAATAGATATAATCTTTATATTCCTACATATACGTACTAGGGTGTATTGAAAAATTCTTAGCTTAACATACAACAAGCAATAATTTCAAAATAAAAATAACGTCTTCACCTTTGAAAGTAATACCGTTACTATGGCGATGAATCACATTCATTGAAATCTGCCACTTATGTGCACATGCGTTGTACCGAGTGGGCAAATAAGCGAGGTATTTTGAAGTTCCGTATTTTACCGCTAGAGGGTGCAATTAAAAATTAAATAATAACATTCTAAATTTCTCCCAAACTCCTAGATAAAGATATAGCTTTGCTTAGAGCGTTAGAAAATCTAGACAATTTTACATAATTTTGGTTCATTGGCGTACTGACCATAATAAGAGTGGGAGAAGCAATTGAAAGTGTAATTATTAAAATTGCAATAAATTCTAAACCACTTATTCAATTTTAGTAAAACAAAACTTGTTTGGAAGGCAAATGTATGTATTTTAAGTTGTGTTCCCGTTGTTACACAATAGTTCCTAATAAAGGTGCTAGAGGGCGCAATTTGTAATAATTTATTATTTTACTCTGAAAATTTAAATCATACGGTATATTTTTGACATCGTATTCGAAAAGTAGATTATATTTGCAAGAAAACCGTGAAAACCGCAAGTTGATATATTTGCTCGTTTTAAAGTTATAGCGAATATTCTTTAACACTTTAATTGACGAAGTTTGGTTTTGCTGGGCCGTATTGAATAAATGGTCTCGTATTAAAGAGGTAGTTGTTTTTAAACGAATTAAGGACCAACGGTGATTTTTAATGTCTATCATCGTCGCTAGGGGGCGTTAAGAATACAAAAATAAGGCTTTTAAGCTTTTTTTTTAATTTTAATTGCAATGATGTAGGTATTTGTTATATCAAAATCAAAAAGTAAATTAAGTTTTCCTTAAAAATAAATTTTAGCTTGACTCGCCCTGTAAAGTACAAATAAAATCAAAATTCCGATTTTAAACCCAAGAATATTAGGTATTTAATGCCTCGATAAATATTCAAACTGCCTTCTGACATAGGCGTGAGCATAGGGTGGGGGCCATGCCCCTCCCCCCTAATGCATGAGAAACTTTTTCACCAATACACACTTATTTTACTTCTTCACATTTTCTCAATATTATATGTCGATAAAGTAAGACAAAATATTAATTTTAAACTGTTATCGCTATGCGCTATTAATTATTATATCAATATATAATACAAAAAACGGCAAACCTCACATGGCCACACGCTCACTCCTTAAAATGTTTCAATCTCATTGTAATCATACTTCACTCTCGAGTTACGATAAAGGAAATTTTAAGAACTAACCGTTAAGTACTGGTTGGGTTCTCTGCCCTTGTACCGGCATGCGATCCGACAAAGGGATGTGAACGTTCTGTATTCTGACCCCCTAATCAAAAAGTCTGTGACGCCTATCCCTTCCGTCACATTCCAAACAGTCTTCCAATCGTTTTCGGGTGTATAAAACTACTGCTTCGATTTCGCAGCTGATAGTTACCGAATTGCATCTCGGATTCTGTTTTCCATGTCAAATCTTGTTGTCGGTGGAGTTTGAAATACAATATTTTTCAAGCGACCCCATAAGTCGAGACATGTCAGATCGGGTGACCTGGCCGGCCAAGAAATAGGCTTCCCCTTCCTATCCAGCGTTCTTGAAAATATTCGTTAATATGGTGTCGCTAGAAAATCGTTAGAGATAAAAGATAAGGACCGATAATTTAGCCGCCTATAATGCCACATCACACGTTTAGCCTCCAGCGGTCTTGGTGCTGCACTTCTCGCATCCAATATGGATTTTCAGCAGACCAATAATGTATATTATGCATGCTTACCCTAACCATCACTATTAAAAGTAGCCTCGTCGGTCCATAGAATTTGTGATATAAAATTCCTGTTTTCATGAATCATTCCTATTATTATTCATTTAAAATCATCTCGTTTAGGCGTTATATATAGTGAATCAAAATAAAATGTTCGTTTAGTAAACATTGTGTCTATTAAAAAGGATGTGCTAATGCAATTATTTATCTGTGGTCTTTTAATATTTTTCTCAAGTCTGAATATAACGCGCTAGTTTCAATGTGTCTATTAAATTCTATGTAAGGTAGGACAATAATATTTTCTTCCGTCTTTCCAATGCACGCCAGTCGCGATACCGGGCCGCATACTGTCTTTTAGCTATTGCATTTTGCATTTTGAAAGCACTCGAAATAGACGGTAATGATATAAACGGCCTTGTGAAAGGCAAACCAAATTGACAGAAATAAAACTACGTCTAATAAAAATTTGATTTTTCTATACAATGTTATTTTTTGTTTCCGCGGCCTGCTACTAAATATTGATTAGTCACTCCAAGACAAAGCGCTAGATAGCGGTATTTATTAATTAAGCAGTGATTAATTGAGTGTGTTTTATTTTAAAAAAAAAACATATAAAATGTAATATTTTCTACCTAGTATTCTGTGAAAAGTTAATAAAATTAGTTTACGGAAGGTAAAGTTTAAGGTAAGAGATTAATAAGAGGAAATCGAAGCAGCAGTTTTATACACCTGAACAAGATTGGAAGACTGTTTGGAATGTGACAGAAGGAGTTTGAATATGTATCGAGGCATTAAATATCTCATATTTTTGGGTTTAAAATCGGATTTTTGAATTTGAACTTTACAGGGCGAGCCACGTTAAAATTAAACTTTAATTTCGCTATAACTCTACATAAAATAAATCTTGCATGATTTTTATGGCAAATTTAATTTACGTTTTGATTTTGATATAATAAATATCTACATCATTGCAATTAAAATTTTAAAGAAAAAGCGTAAAAACTTTATTTTTGTATTCTTACTTCGATTAACAACAACTACTTGATATTATAACGAATTGCGCCCTCTAGCACTTTTATTAGGAACTACTGTGTAACAATGAAAGCGGCAGTTTAAAATATAGTAGCGCCGGGAGAGGTGTCTCATGGCGGACTCGAGAATGGGGATATAATTATTACTGTGAAATGCACCTGTTTCCCTTTATCTTGGTGCGAAGTTCCCACTTAAAGAAAGACGGGTTATATAATATAAGTCTGCTATATATTTTAAATGCAGGACCTAAAAACGCATGTCGATTCTAAAGTCAAAGCGCATAACGCTGTCAGATGTCTTCTTGGCTATTTAACCTCAAATTATTCTTCGTATTTCGTTTCGTATAATCTCATCGTGTTTTGTAGTTATAATAATTTACCTTTCGCTTCGTAATTTATTAGTTTCCATTGCATTTGTAAACAACAGTTTTTTTCAAAACTAGGTATTGTTATTAATATTCACTATTACGAGGTAAGTTTATAATGCAAACTGTATTTTCAATTGATTGAATGCATTTATTTATTTTGCAGCAAATAATGATGTCATTAAAAGGTAAATCTTTGAAAAGCCAAACTCAAGTAATGTTAATGAATATACTGCATTATGTCGAGATGGAACGCGATAACGGGAGGACAAGTTTACCTTTAACTTCCATTATCCAGGTACGCTAATAATTTTCACTATTTCAATTTATATTTATGTAATATTATGTTGCACCGAACTGCTCTCGCATGCGGCATTTTCGAGAAAACCGTAACTCGGACAAAGGCAAGAATGGCTCTCGCTTTAGAATCTGGGAAATCGGCGCCGGATTCACCGCAAAAACATAGGCTGCATTTTAAGTCGAAGTCGGAGGATGTCGACCAATACATGAAAGAACTTTTGAAACGAAAAATTTACACCATACATGCACGTGGTAAATAATTCAGAAATTATTGTTGAAATGGAGTTAATCACTGTTTAGTTTTAGGCTCACATATTACTATCGAAAAACTCCAAACTGAACTTAAAGAAGATAAAATATTTACCTTCAGTAAAACGAGTTTGAAACAATTGTTACACAAAATTGGTTTTGAATTCAAAGTTGACGATGGAAGAAGGCGTTTAATGGAGCAGGTTCAATAAAAGTTGTGAAATTAGTTACGATCCTGTCTTTTTGGATGAGACGTGGATTTTTAGTCGAGGAAGCGTTCGAAAATCATAGCATGATAATGATTGAAAAGCACAAAAACAAACCCTAGGAGAAGGAAACGGTAATTAAAATAGTCGATTTGTTAAAATATTTTTAACCGAATAAATTTTAGTTCTATCGTACTGAGTGCTGGCAACAAGGATTGTTTTATACCTAATTCATCATTGGTATTTTCCAGTAAAAGTGAGACAGTAGACTACCAGGATAATATGAACGCTGCTTTATTTCAAAAATGGTTTCAAGAACAGCTTTTACCAAATTTAGAAAAACCAAGTTTGATAATTCTTGACAATGCGAATTATCATTCTACAATAGTAGAAAATTTACCTTCAAGTAGTTGGAAGAAAGAAGATCTTCTTCAATTTTTTGGAAAACACAACATTCCTCATTCGAATGATATGCTGAAAGTGGAATTATTACAAATTGCCAAGGATTTACAAGTTCCAAAAATATATGCAATTGATGAAATCACTCATCAATGGGGACATCAAATTTTACGTTTACCTCCGTATCACTGCCAATTTAAGCCTATCGAGTTAATATGGGCAAATTGTACACAGTATTACAATAAAAAGATTGGAAGACAGGGCTTCATTAAACCAAGTAACTGGAGAACTGTGGCAAAAGTGTATTTTACATGCTGAAAAAGAAATGAGCGAGTGGTGGGACGTTCAAAAAAGAGCTGAGGAAATGGTAAAACCTCTAGTAATCAATGTCGAAGAGTCGAGTGAAGATGATAGTGAAAGTGAAGATGATGACTTTTAATTATAAGATTCCAATATTTGAATTTAAAGCAAAAATTAGAATCTTAGTTACTTTATAACATTGTAAAGAATTATTATATTTAACATATACCTCTGATAGTTTAATATATATATATTATTATTATATATATATATATATATATATATATATATATATATATATATATATATATATATATTGACAAATTGTAAACTGAGATTTTTAAAATCGGTTATATTATTAACTAATAATAAATCTCTTTTTTAACATCCAATACAGTGTATTTATTTATGACAAAATCAGTTATTTATAAGTGGCTTCAATAACCAAATTGCAGTCTTGGCTATTTTGACGCAGTGAGATCTGTCGGCTAAAAACGATCCTCCGCAATTAACCAAACTGTTCGCACTTCATTCGGGCACTGCCTACTGCTAGCTAATTCGTTTCTTATTGAAAATTATTGATATAATTAATTTGTAAAACAGATCCAAAACGAAATTTTGTTGACCCGGTCTCGGTTCTGATATCTTTTACAGTTGTACAATATATTTTTATCATATAACTACCCACACTCGGTGGACTTTACATGCCAAAATAAGTGCGAACAGACTTTAAATGAAATTCGACATTATTTATACGAGTGGATAGAGATTTTTAAGACCTTTAGGAAGAAATCCCGCGATACTCGAACAATAATTTTGTTTAAATTTGACAGCGCGGATTAAATTTGAAAATAACCTAGAAACATTGACGATGTTTTGTTGATATTCAAAATTACTAACTATATGAACCAATAACGACATACGTTTTTAAAATGTTAAACCATGCTTTACTAAAAGATGAGTCATAAGACACCGCTCACCGGCCCGACTATACCTACATTTGTCTTCCAAACAAGCTTCATTTTACTAAAATTGAATAATTAAATATTATGGTCAGTACCTTAAACCAAAATTATGTATAATTGTCTAGACTTTCTAACGATGTTAAGCAAAAGTATATCTTTATATAAGAATTTTGGGGGAAATTTAAAATTTTATTATTTAATTTTAAATTGCGGAACTTCAAAATAATTTCCAGCATTTTCTCAATAAAATAATAAAAAAAATTTCACATTGTTGTCAAATTTACAGGTCCTGAGATACAGCTGCTTACCTCGCTTATTTGCCCACCCGGTATTGTAAGAACAAAATTAGTTTGGTCAATTTACCGCGTCTTTTTCCTTTAATCTTTTCTCGTAAAGTTGTTATTAAAGTGGAATAGTATTTTCAGTTACTGTTTTGCCTTTTTGTCAATAATCCAACATAATTACTTCACGAGAATCTCAAAAATGAAGCAAGAACTTTTCCAGCAAATTTCTGTACACGAAACTTCTTAGGCTAGGGGAATCAGAGTGCCTCCACTCCATCGACTATTGTTTCGCGTGTAGATCATAGAAACGTAGCCAGGTTTCGTTCAGTACGGTTCATAAAATCAACTTCTTTGTCAAAACGGGAGCAGATGGAGCGCGACACTTTTACTCGAGCTCTTTTTAATCGACATTTAAACATTTGGGAATCCATTTTGCACCAATTTTTTTTGTAACACGTTTTTGGCGGTAACACTAGAGAATAGTTGCTGCTTCTACTAACAGCTTTATTAAATTAAAAAAAACAAACTAATTGAAATGAGTATACAGACGGTTCGGAAGCTGCAACGTAACGCAATAGTCTACTACACTCGGTATATGATGTGAGTATAGAAAATTAAAAAAAATGTGCAAATTCAATATGTATAATCGGTGAATCCAAAATATTAACTAAACAAAGGAAAGGCCGTCCTACGGAACAAGTCAGAAACAAAGGAAACTAAAGGGAAATTTTAATTTCAAAAAGATAATTGTAATAAACGAAAGAAAATATATAAACATTAATGGAATGGTTTAAAATTATAACTTTAAACTCACAGGGTTACTAAAGAAAAGCCACACATTGATATTCAGTAAACATAGAGATTAAATAATCATTTAAATAAACGGGAAGATTTAATCTAGCATGTATGTAAGTAAAATAATCAGGAATAAGCAATGACAAATTCCACTGGGAATGGGAAATAATGTTTCAACTGTATCAAAATGAGATGAAATAGTGTTATAAAAAATGATAAACAGGTACCTAGCGGTGAAAAAAACTCTACGGATGGACAGTAGCAAAATTAAATCGTAAATAACTATTAATTTTATTTTATATTACGCGAGTAGTAGTCACTGTCGCCATCTTGGATATTGTGACCTGGCACCTTATTTTATATGCACGTGATCGTATTTTCACCTTTTATGGCTTCTTTTCGGACCATTTTCAACCCTTGAT
Organism: Vesta saturnalis; assembly: GCA_036346205.1. Classification (NCBI taxonomy): domain Eukaryota; kingdom Metazoa; phylum Arthropoda; class Insecta; order Coleoptera; family Lampyridae; genus Vesta; species Vesta saturnalis. Next base: position 173,881 of record JARFJB010002548.1, read on the forward strand.
GGAATTTTCACCTAATTAGCATTTTGTTGTGTTAAGAACCTTTTTGTCAGTTTACTCTTTTTATGGCTTCTTTTCGCGATTCAACCCTTGATGGAATGTTCATAGGACCCGTTTGATTGCGTTAAGAGCCTTTTGGCAGTTCAACTCTGGAGGTAGGAAATCGTGCCAACAATGTTCTGATTGGAGGTCCTAAGACAATCTTTTATCTGATTAGATTTGATTGGTTCTAGCCCACCTTCGAGCTCTGATTAGGCTTAAGGCTCTGCAATGGTTACGGTATTTGAAAATGTTCTAATAAGGAGCCTAATGCTACCTAATAAGACAGCTATAAGAACTTGTGTTAGGTCTGCGCCCTCTTGTCGAGACCTCCCTTGGCTGGAAATAGTATTATAATAAGGGGCTCTAATGCTACTTCATAAGAGCTATAAGAACTTGTGTCAGGTCTGCGCCCTCTTGTCGCAACCCCCTTGTTGCGAAACTTGAATTTGCTTGTAGGGTAATCTTGTGGTGTATGGGCTAATGAATATTTTTCTGTAATTGAGGTAGCGTCACTTAGCGGTAGGACTAATTAGGAATTGTTATGGCGCCATCTATGAGGGGAGATTTGTATTACGATAAGAGGCCTAATGCTAACTTATAAGACAAACATTGGGCTTCGCAACTTGCTTTCGGGTCCCTTGGTAGGAAATTTGAATTTGTATTTAAGTATTTGCATTCTGATTACTTATTGCGAGAAATTTGAACTTGTATTCTAGTAAGGGGTCTATTGCTAACTTATAAGGGAGAACCTGTGTTAGGGCCTGCGCCCTCCTGTTTGGCCCCTTGGGAAATTTGAATGTGTCGTCATCTAGTTCTGTATGAACTAATAAAAATTTTCTTTAATAAAGGTGGCACCACCTAGCGTCATATTTCTAGGACTAATCAAGGTTTTGTTTGTGGCACCATCTGTGGTATATTTTTAAACTACCGAATGTTTTCTGTATAGAGGCGGCGCCGCCTAGCGGTATATTTCTGGAACTAATTAGGTTGTTTGTATAGAACGAATGAATGTTTTTTAATGGAGGTTGATGTGTTCGTCTCTCACTCGTCTCTTTCTCAAACATCAAATCAAATCTAATCAAATCCATTAAGCGATCAATCCCAAGCAAATCATGTTCGATCAAATCAAACAATCAGATCAATCTCAATCAATCAATCAACCAAATCAATCTGTCAATCAAATCATAACTTACAGCTTGCGAAAACTAGTTTACAGTTTAAAATACTGATTGGGCTAACCTACACTTGGCTAAAAGCAACCAACCACAATTCAAAAATACCAAATTGATTTAACTTAATCATACAAAATCAGCTCTCAATTGCAAAAATAGCAGTATGATTTAACTTAACTGCAAAAGAAAGCCAATCTCACACTTATAGTAATTACCCATCTAACCGCCCTTTCGCGTTAACTGCAGCATTGTTAGTCAGGTTCGAACGCCGTTAACAAGTTATTAATAAAATTGAAGAAAGCTAGCGTTTGAAAATATATTATAAACAACAATACATCATTTATTTAATCCCATTTTTATCGGTCTTCTTCTTCTTCTTCTTCTTCTTCTAACCGTGATTCGTCGCTATCATCATCATGGTTTTGAGACTTATCCTTCTCCTCTACCTCATCGCTCTTCTTCCTCTTTGTAATCATCACCATAATCTTGGCTGTGAGATACATTCATCTGATCGACGTCATCGTTTCCATCGTCACCTTGAACGGTTATGTTATAATAGTTTATTAACAAATCTAAAATCTCTAATGTCGTTGACGGTTTAGTTAGTCAATACTCGCGCGAGTTAACCTAACCTAAAACGTGCTTTATTAATCTAACCTAATATTGTACGTGTATTGACCTATCCTAAGACGTGAGGGGAGTTATGCATAGTGTACGCTTCTTGTTTCCGTAATCACGCTCTAATATCTTCCCTAGGGGCATGTTTATAAATCTAAACTCCTTTTTTGGCAGAGGTATTTTCTGCTAAGACGGCTGCAAAGACTGTTTCGGCGACCTCCACTCCAAACTTCCCCGAAGATAACCGATTCTATCCGAACATTGACGAATGCGCCCGCGCACAAGACCCAAGGCCAGTAACATTCTCGTCTCTCGCGCGTTTCGCTCTTTAAAGTGTAATTGTCATCGAGTGAGCATTATTATAATGTATTCTCCTGTTTATGAGCCAACATCAGCGAACATTACAGATTTTACCGACTTGTTCATAAACTATTACAACATAACCGTTCAAGATGATGATGGAAACGATGACGTGGATCAGATGAATGTATCTGACATCCAAGATGATGGTGATGATTCACAGAAGAGGAAGAAGAGGTAGAGAAGGATGAGTCTCAAAACCATGATGATGATAGCGACGAATCACGGTTGAAGAAGAAGGAGAAGAAGACCGATAAAAATGTGATTAAATAAATGATGTATTGTTGTTTATAATATATTTTCAAACCCTAAGCTTTCCATCAATTTTTATTGATAAACTTGTTTTCCTAACGACGTTCGAACCTGCACCAATAATGCTGCAGTTAACGCGAAAGGGTAATTACTGTAAGTGTGAGATTGGCTTTCTTTTGCACACTGTAAGTTAAACCATACTGCTATTTTTTTAATTGAGTGCTGATTTTATATGATTAAATTAAATCAATTTGGTATTTTTGAATTGTGGTTGTTGGTTTTAGCAAAGTGTATGTTAGCTCAATCAGTATTTTTTAACTGTAAGCTAGCTTTCGCAAGTTGTAAGTTATGATTTGATTGATTAAGATTGATTTGGTTGATTGAGATTGATCTGATTATTTGATTTGATCGCACGTGATTGTTTGGGATTGATCTGCTTAATTGATTTCACTAATTTGATTTGATGTGATTCATTGATTTGTTTCTTTGAGAAAGAGACGAGGGAGAGACGACGAACAGCGAACACGATCACCCTCTACTAGAGAAAACATTCGCTAGTTTAAAAATATACCACTAGATGGTGCCACAAACAAATAGTCCTAGAAATACAACGGTAGGTGGTGCCATCTTTATTACAGAAAATATTCATTAGTTCATAGATGACGACATAAATTCAAATTTCCCAACAAGGGCCCACAACAGGAGGGCGCAGGGCCTAACACAGGTTCCTATGTCTGTCTTATAAGTTATAAATAGGCCCCTTATTAAAATACATGTTCAAATTTCTCGCAATAAGTAATCAGAATGTAAATACTATAATACAAATTCTAATTCAAATTTCCCGCCAAGTGACCTACATCTGTCTTACAAGTTAACATTATACCCCTTATTACAATAGAAATTCATATTTCCAGCCATAACCTGCAGAGACTTAAATACAAATTCAAATTTTCCACCAATGGGGCCTCGACAAGGGGCAAACCCCCGACAGCAAGTTGCGCAGCCCTACACCTATCTTACAAGTTAGCATTAGGCCCCCGTACTATAATACAAATTCAAATTTTCGCCAAGGGTACCACGACAATACACGAAGGCCCACGAACAAATTCCAATCACGACAAGGGGCGAAGACCCGAGAACAAGTTGCGACGCCGTACACCTGTGTTACAATCTCGGTTATGTTCGGGGAGGGTTCGAGTGGGAGCCGTCGAAACAGCTTTCGCCAAAAGCCTCGCGTCGCAAAATTTTACCTATATGAGGCCCAGATGCATACGTCTTATCTTAAAAGCTAGTGTTAGACCCCTTATTTCAAATTTCCCACCATAACCATTACAGGGACCTGTATACACTTTTAAAATATACCGCTGGGTGGCGCCAGCTATATTGCAGAAAACATGCGCTAGTCTATGCACAAGTAGATGGTGCTATTAACAAATTCATATTTTATACCTAGGGGTCCGGATAAGGTGTCGAAGCCCCAGGAGTAAGTTGCGAAATCCTACAAGTTAGCATTAGAGCCCCTCTTATTAGAATACAAATTCAAATTTCCTAGGTCCAGGGGTCAAAGCCCCGAGAGAAAGTTGAGAAGCCTTATACCTATCTAGCTAGCATTAGGTCCACTTATTAGAATACAAGTTCAAATTTCTCGCAATAAGTAATCAGAATGTAAACACTTAAATAAAAATTCATATTTCCCACCAAGGGACTAGGGGCTAAGACCCGAAAGCAAGTTGCGAAGCCCTATGTCTGTCTTATAAGTTACAATTAGGCCTCTTATAATAACACAAGTTGAAATCTCCCCTCATAGATGGCGCCACAACAAGGCCTAATTAGTCCTACCGCTAAGTGAGGCTACCTTTATTACAGAAAAATATTCATTAGCCCATACACCACCCTACAAGCAAATTCAAGTGTCGCAACAAGGGGGCCACCACAAGAAGGCGCAGACCTGGCACAAGTTCTTACAGCTGTCTTATGAAATAGCATTGGAGCCTCATTATAATACTATTTCCAGCCAAGGGGGGCCTCGATAAGCGGGCGCAGACCTAACAGAAGTTCTTATAGCTGTCTTATGAGATAGCATTAGAGCCCGCAGACTTAACACAAGTTCTTATAGCTATCTTATGAGGTAGAAATAGGGCCCCTTATTGGAACATTTTCAAATTTCCCACCGTATCCACTGCAAAGCCTTAAGCCTCGAATGAAACCTCAGAAGCTGGGTGGGGCTAAGAACCAATCAGAAACTGATCAGGTAAAAGGGGTTGTCCTTAGGACCACCCATCGGAACATTGCATGCGCACGCATTTGCCTACCTTCCAGGGGCTGAACTGCCAAAAAGACTCTTAATACAACCAAAAGGGTCCTAATTAGGGTGAAAATTCCATCAAGGGGCTGAAAATGGCTCCCGAAAAGAAGCCACAAAAAAGGAGTGAACTGACAAAAAGGTTCTTAACACAATCAAAAGGGCTCTATTAGCGTGAAAATTCCATCAAGGGTTGAAAATCGACTCCGAACAGAAGCCATAAAAAAGGAGTGAACTGACAGAAAGGTTCTTAACACAACCAAAAGGGATCTAATTAGGATGAAAATTCCATCAAGGGTTGATAATGGCCTCCAAAAAGAAACCGTAAAAAAAGGGGTGAGAAATACGATCCCCACGTGAGCATATAAAAAATGGCGGCCAAGGTGCCCCAGATCACAAAAATCCAAGATGGGGGCAAGTGCTCAACCACTACTTACGCGAAACAAGAAAACTGAATACTCGAACAAATAGCTGTAGAAGATGTCCACTTTTCCTTCACCACTTTTAATCGGATGTCATCTCAATTAAAAGGGGACATAACCCCGCTTACTTTCACCTGGTTGTTCCATTGTCTAAGGTAGCGCGAACTGATTGGAGACCTAAGGTCACGCCCACTATCAGATTCTGGTTTCTGATTGTCCTTAGTCTCTGATTTGAGAGTTGGCTTCAATCCGGTTAAAGGTGCAGGGCTAACACATGCTGTTTAGAGGATTAATTGTTCTTGTTACTTTGTAGGTAGGGCCGGGCCGTCTTGGCTGTACTGCAGAGACCCCTTGTTTATTATGATGAGAAAACTAAAATTTGAAACAGTATTCTAATTCAGGGCTCCCAAACAATCTCATAGGCCTTTGCTAGACCTCCTAAACTTGTCTTCGGATCTTTGCCTCTATCGCAGGGGCCCTTTTGATTATTATCGCGGGCAAACTTAAAATTTAAAATGCCATTTTGGAACTCAGACCCCATGTTTACCTACAGGACTTCATTGGGGCCCTGCAATTTGACCCACTGTGTAAGATTTAGATCATTTACTTATTTTCTAACTGATTCAAAAATATTGTAAATTCGTTTTGTTAAGTTTTGAAAACATATTTCACTGTATTCCCAAAATAAATCTATAAATTTAGCTCATTACTATTTTGAGTTGATTCAAATAGGGTTATTACAAATGATGTTCCTGATTTCATTGCATATGTCACTGGAATATTATTAAAACCATTTGTTGGTACCGTTGAAAAAAAACTCAAAGTTTTTTTTGATTTCGGTATCAGTTGTTTAAGTCCATTGTTGACAGTTTTGTGCAATGGCGGAATTTGAAAAGAAGAAAGCATCCCCGTGGGCATATAAAAAGGGCATTAGTGCCACCAGATCACAACCAATCCAAGATGGCAGTGCCAACCACTACTTACGAAACAAGATTAACTGAAATGCTCGAACAAATAGCTGTAGATGTCCACTTTTCCCTCATTCACTTTTAATCGGATGACGTCTCAATTAAGGACATAACGCTTACTTTCACCTGGTTGTTCCTTTGTCAAGAACAACTGATTGGAGACCAAGGTCACGCCCACTATCAGATTCTGGTTTCTGATTGTCTTAGTGACCAGCCCCTAGGCCGTGTGTTCTGATTTGAAGTTGGCTTCAATCCGGTTAAAGGTGCACCATGCTGTTTAGAGGATTAATTGTTCTTGTTACTTTATACGGGCCGTCTTGGCTGTACTCAAGACCCTTGTTTATTATGATGAGAAAACTAAAATTTGAAATAGTATTCTAATTCAGGGCTCCCAAACAATCTCATAGGACTGTGCTAGAGCTCCTAAACTTGTCTTCGGATCTTTGCCTCTATCGAGGCCCTTTTGATTATTATGTCGGCAAACTTAAAATTTAAAATGCCATTTTGAACTCAGACCCCATGTTTACCTACAGGACTTCATTGGGCCCTAATTTGACCCACTGTGTAAGATTTAGATCATTTACTTATTTTCTAACTGATTCAAAAATATTGTAAATTCGTTTTGTTAAGTTTTGAAAACATATTTCACTGTATTCCCCCAAAATGAATCATCGTATAAATTTAGCTCATTTACTTATTTTGAGTTGATTCAAATATATCTGATTAATTCATTTTAATACGTAACATATGTTTAGGAGAAAAAGGCAACGTATTTCATTCCCTCCTCAAGGGGGAGGGCGGGCTGCTCGTGCTTCCCGAGCTCCTTCAGCCACAATCATCGATTCCCAGCATACATACATACATTACGTGTATATGCATGGTGGGATTCAGGATGGGCGTGGTACTACCCCAGAATTCGTCTAAGTAGCCGCACATGGTGTGCATATACGCAGTGACCATGCCGCTACATGTGTATGAGGAAAACCCCCTGAAAAAACCTCATACAAGGTAGACGGTAACGGGAATCGAACCCATTACTTCCCGAATGCTGAGCAGGTCGTGTCACCACTACACTACTAGCTCGGTAAATATGTTTAAAGAAATTTAATGCTAATTACCTTTCGCTTTCGCTGTAACATATTAATGCTAACTTACATAACAAATGACCTAACGGAAAATTTCATACCTGTTTTTGAATTACACAGAAAAAAAATAAATTTTACGAAAACATGTAGTATTATACAGTGCGTTCGTAAAGAAGAGGATAAATTCAATTAAAATTCGGATGGAGTTTAGGAAGAAAAGTAAGGGTGTATCAAGAAAAAGATATGACGTCATCGACATTTTTTTAAATATCAACCCCATTTTTTATTGCAGAATTAGAAAGGGTACATCTTTTTACGTCCGAGGTAAATATGGACGATGGTTACATAAGGAAATATTGAATAAAAGTTATCGTAAACATTAAAAATGAGAACATTTCAATGTCAATGTAAGAAAACGTTAAATTGTACATTTTGTTAAAATTATTTTAATTATTTGCATGTTAGCAACTTGTGTTTAGTTTTTTGATAGAGGACAGACAGCATGGTTATCGTGAGTTTATCCAGTAACTACTTTACCGTTATTTTGTGAAATATGAGGAAATTAAGCGAACGCGAAAGAATTGAAATCCTGCGCATGCTTGCGCACTCAATCAGAAATGGTTGCGCTGTTTAATGCAACTCACTCTGATCAACCGTCTATTAGCCAACGTATGGTAAGCAAAGTCGAGGCGAAATTTCGGGAATTTGGACATGTTCGGGATATGAGAAAATCTGGTCGAAAGTGGATAAGTGAAGATCAGTTGAACATTGTGTTAGCAGTGGAAGATAATTCTAACACCACCATTACGGACACTGCTAATAATATAAGTGTGGCGCAATCTACTATGCATAAAGTGTTGAAAAGAGACAAGTTCCATCCCTACAAGGTATGCTTATTTGACGAGCTATCGTCGAAATGCATTTTATGAACAAATGCAACAATTATGTTATGGTAACGCCAATTTTACAAAAAGAATATTTTTTCCGACGAAGCAACATTTAAACGGCCATGTGAAAAGACAAAATTGTCGTTATTGGGCAACCGGAAATCCTCATTGGTTCACGTAATATCACACCCAAAACCCGCAAAATTGATCTTTATTTCCTTTCCTGTATACAGTTCAGTATGAAAGCAATAACTAGTTTCACTACAGCACAATGAGCATTGTTTAAAGCCAAAGCGTAGTAACGAACCATTTGCTCGTCAATACTTAAGTTCTTTGCAAATATTGAAAACTCCAAACACTGTGTATTCATTTTATCAATGAGAGGAGCTATTTTAAAATCAGGATTTGGAGACTGGATAGTTTGCAGTTGTTGGTTATCGTTGAAATGTAAATATTTTTTTATTTCCAGATATCTGTTTCTAGTCAAACATTTTCTAACAGTTTCGATACATACATCCTCGTCCTCATAACAGTACATCTGTTCTTGAGGTAAGGAATGATACCCGGTAAGAAGAAAAACCTATAAACTTCCTTAGACAGTCTGTAGACAAAATGAAATCATGTTTATTTTTTTGTCCTGCGTATCTGACGCTTTCCTTCACAATATCCTCATCAAATAGTGTTTCAAAAGCCTCCACAGGTGATTTTCTTTTTAAACAAAACAGAGCTTTATACCCTCTTTTGAGGTTTCAAAATTAGCATTATTTGTGAAATCTCTTTGAAAATTAGCATCACGTTTTTTCCAGTCTGAGATAGGTTTTCTTTTCGTAGCTTGCTTTGTTGCTTTTTAGACTCGTTCTTTTTACGTTTTGGCTGGGGTTCCTGGGATTCTTTATTTAATTCTTTTGGCTTTTTCGGCGTTTCTTCAATATCGGCCGTTTCTGGGGCGTCAGGTTCTTCTTGCGATTTTATTGAGCTGGAGTGAACTTCTAGCGTTCCAGGGACGTCCGTCGGAAAATTGTCTTCTAAAATATCGTTATCCATGTCCTAGATCTGATAGCTCGTCTACATTGTCAGGTGGTAACTACATCTACAACGTCATCCTACTCATCTTGATCAAAGAAATGGAGGTCATTTACGATTTCCTCTAGTTGGTTTATTGTTAAAAATTTTCTGGTACTCATCCTGTCTGAAAAAAAACAATTGATAACTCCCTCGAATGTGATGATACATTTGAAATTATATTTTGGTATACAATAAGCATCACAATAAGGAACTAACTATGCTCACACACTTATCTGTTTATGTAACAAACAACATGAATTATACGTTTTTGAAAACATACAACAAATATTAAACTCACTTACCGGAACAATTATTTTTAGTTATTTTGCACAAAGATTTTAAAACAACACATACACAGTTATTTACGTGAGTATACTCAGATTGTGTACACAAATGAACTTTGGCACGTTTACTACACATTCTGAAACAATTTTGCCAAGTTAGAGGCCGAAAAAGTAGAGCATCCCCAAATGGGGATCGTGGCAGGGAATGGGTTAAGGTGATTTGTATATAAATCAATTGTCAATTAGATCAGGTCCCATTCCAAATTATATTTACATATGAAGGTGGTTTCACCCTGTACTTAACGCAGAATAACTTTAATGCAATAACATTGTTTCTTTTTTAGGATATGCACTCCAATACTATATCGGTGCATAATTGGTTAAGTATTGTAAGTATATTTATTTAAACCAGAAATTGTCGTATAATATTCCTTTTAAGTTTTGGAGAGATGATCATTTAAAATGGAAACCTGCAGAGTACGATTCAATAAAACAAATTCATCTATCAACTTATGATATTTGGGTTCCAGATCTGTCTATCTATAATAGGTAAATAGTATTATTCAATTTTTAAAAAAATATTATATTTTGTTAAAATACTAGAAATGACTTATCAGACCATCCTGGTGCACTTAGTGATGTTGACTGTTTGGTTGTAAATACAGGTCTAGTTATTTGTGTTCCTCCAACCCGACATGATGCACTATGCATGCCAGACTTAACAAAGTTTCCTTTGATAAGCAAAACTGTTCCTTAAGATATGGTTCATGGGTACATAGTGGGGAAGAAATCGATTTTAAACTTCCAACAGTACCAGTATCTACTGGAGATTATATACCAAATAGTGAATGGAAATTATTATCCGTTAATGTTCAAAAGTTTCCAGGTCGTTACAATTGCTGCCCAGACAATACCTATCCTTCCCTTAATTATAGATTCAGTATTGAAAGACATTCTGCTACTCAAGCTGCAGCTGTTATTATTCCTTCCCTGGGTAGGTTCACAATGTTTATGTTGTCATTATTAAAATTTGTGTTGTAGTTTTAATTATAATTACGTTAGCAACCCTATGGATGAATCCAGAAGAATTTGATAGATTATGTTTAGCGTGTTGTAATCTTATCGCTCATACTCTACACATTCAAATGATTGTTTCAGTACTCCCATCAACTGGGGACAAACCACCATTATTAAGTACATGAATAAAAATCATCATACTCTAACCTTACCTGTAATTTTTAGTTGTATATTCTAGAGATTCTATGTTATTATGCACTTTCACAATTTTGTTAACTATAATTTTGAAATCAATGCTACGTTCCAATAAAACCAGTCCTGTGTGGATATCCACTGTAATTTCAAGTGTTTTGAGCAACCGACCAGGTCAATGGTTTTGTTGTATGACACGAGTTTAAAGGTACGTAAAAAAATTTATTGATTATTTATTGTTTTGAATTATTTTATTTAGACCATGGCCAAAGGAAACAAAGATGAAGATGCAGTAAATATTATTGAAGAAAATGAGGCAATAAGTAAAGATTGGAAATTATTTGCGAAATTAATAGATAGATTAAGCTTTATTGCATTTTTAATCACGTACATTTGTATGTTTATGAGTTTTATTCTTTAAAAATTTACGTTTAACGATAATATATTAAAAATTAAATTACATATAATACTACTTCAGTTAATATTTTGATATGTTAACTTTATATGTAAATATTTTTGTAGAAACTAATTTGTGTCAAAAGGAAAAACATGATTTTTAAAAATTGTGTAAGATTCCTTACATCCGTTTTTGCAACACCGCTTGGCCACAGTATACTTATTTAAGTATACTGTGGTTTGGCACTACCTTAATCAATCGCGGAAATTGCACTTCTTAAATGAGATAACTGCATGAAAGCTAGTACCGAAGGGAAAGTTTTGTTAGAAAATAAAATAAATCCGGAAGGGGAAGTGCTGTGTTCAAAAAAGCAGGAATGAGAAAGAACGCAACAAACAATCCTCCATTCTTTTATACACGAAGAACTTTAGAATTGTATAATTGGTCAATTTAAAATGCCAACGACGCAAAATGTTTAAACTACCATAAATATGCAATATTAAAAAATATCTAGTGTGGAAGTTAAAAGAAATGAAATAATTTAAATTTTTTTACTGCCTCTGTGTTGAAATGGAGTACCTAGTTGTCTTTCGCCCAAGCGACGCGGATTCAAACCTGGCCTAGGAGAAAAACCAAACTAATTCTTCTTCTCGGATAGGAAACAAAACTGTAGGTTCGTGGCAATATGAGTTTTACACGTTAAACATCCCTCACTAATAGTGAAATTCCTTTAGTAAGTCAAAATTTTATTAAATACATAAATAAAAAGTTAACCTCGAGTAAGATTTGAACCTACGACCTGTACTTTGCTAGAGTACCGCTCTAACCATCTGCGCCATCGAGATACAAGCCCCAATCGATGTAAATTTTGTCTTTATGTATGTAGAACTTATTCGTTCCTATCAAAAGCTTATAATAAATTAAAATATCACGTTCAGGAGGAACTACAAGAATTATGTCACCAATTACAAACTAAAAAACTTACAAATTGTAGAATAACGGTCAAATATTAATTAAAATATGTGTAAAAAATATTTAAGGGGTGGGCAAAAGTATGAAGTTATCTGAATCAAATTGCGCACATGAAGGTTTTAATATATGGTGAATCCATTAGTGCTATTGCTAATTTCATGTAACTTCCGGTGGAACAGGAAATGATAGGAACCTTGTTACTTTAAATTAGACAACCTGTATATTGTTTTGGATTCAGATAGAACAGTCCTTTAGGTGTTCAGTGATATACGGTTTGGTACCATTATTTTTAGTAAATGCCGAGATGTTTAAGACCTTGAATTTATCACTTTATCCAGTTACCTATGAAAACAAAAAAAAAAAAACTGCGATGACGTTACCTAAAAAGCCTCAAAAGCTCTTAATTTGAAAATTTATTGTTACTAACATACGAAAACAAACAAAAACAAATTAACACATTGTAATTACAAAGCAATTATAAAATTAACAACAAAACAAAATTTATCTTAAACCAGGTATTTAAAATTCCCCCCATTTACTTCTTGACGATACACAAGTCTATTCAGAAAACTTTCAGTTACATTTCCCAGCATATCCACAGTGATTCTGGCTATTGCCCATGTGATCATATTTCGTAGATTTTCGAAATTATGAGGTCGCTCGTTATACACGAAAGATTTCAGGTGACCCCAAAGAAAGAAATCCAGTGGAATAAGATTCGGGGAACGCGGGGGCCATCCAATAGAGCCTCTTCGACCTATCCATTTATTGGGAAATATTAGGTTTAACTACTGCCTTACGTTACGAAAGAAATGAGGTGGGGCACCATCTAGTTGAAACCACATGTCTTCGGTGTTTCCTCCATGTTCTTCAAGAGATGAATAATTTGGTTTCTTAAAAGTTCTAAATATGCCGGATCAGTTTACGTACCATCAATAAAAAATGGACCAATTATTCTGTTTCTGTGAATTCCAGCCCACATGTTTAATTTTTGGAGGTACTGCGCATGTACATCTTCAACCCAGTGAGGATTTTCTGTCGCCCAATATCAACAATCATGTCGATTAAGCGTTCCATTTAAGAAAAAAGTTACTTTATCCGAAACAACTACATTCAAGGCAAAATTTAGATTGGTGTTAAAAAGATCAATTATAGACTCAGAAAACTGCAGTCTACAATCGAAATCATCTTCTGCTAACTGATGGATTAGCTGAACTTGAATTTTCCTCTAGAGGCACGGCGACGTCTAATGCTGTAGTTTCATTTCTGGCTACTTGTGCTCGTCCAGTTTTAGGTCAATTGCCAACACTATCGTTAGTGTTAAGCCTCCGTAACGTTGGTAACAGTAATGCGGGATATTGGTTCTCGATTACGGCGCACATTGTTGAATAAGGTACATCGTCCACCGATTAACAACCCTAGCAATTTTTAGTTATTTTTTTTCATAGGCAATTAGATCAAATGGTAAATACATGTTTTTAAACATCTTCCCTAATATCTCGGCATTTACTAGCAATAATGGTACCTAACCATATATCACCCATAGGACGTTTCTATCCGAATCCAAAAAAATATACAGGGAAGTTAAAGTTAAATGAAATTAGCTATAGCACCGATGGATTCGCCTTATATTAAAATCTTCATGTGCGAAATTTCATTCAAATAACTTCATTGGTGTTAAAGATATCCCCTATACTTTTGCCTACCCCTGTATATAAAATAACAAAGATAAATAAAATATGGGAAAACCTGTTAAGTATCAACAATTACAAGAAGCTGAATATTAACAATTAAAATAAATCCAATAAATTAACAACAGAAAACAGTTAATGTGTAGTATAATAACAATTGACAATATTCGGTATCACCGGTGGCTGACTAATTACTTCGTTAAGTATTTATTATAAGTTTTGTTATGAACGAATAAGTTCAAAGGTAAATATGTAATTTAATTTAATTACTTCGTTAAGTAAATTAACATTTTTTTTCAGGAAAGAATTATTATAAAATTTTATGAGGTTTAGGTCATTGCTTCTATTTGAGTTTAAAACCTCTATGTTATCTATTTTAAAATCATGTCCCTCCGATAGAATATGTTCCGCAAAATGCGAAAACTGAGTACCTTTATTGTTGTTTTTTATTTGTTTAAATGTTCCTTAGCTCGAGTTAATATAATATGTGTGGTCATACCCCGTATACAGATTCGCAGTTTTCGCAATTCAATTTGTAGATACCAAGTAACTGGAGTATGTCAGTCTTGTCCTTAAAGTTACACAAACTGACTCAAATGATATTGGGGAAAGTTCTATATTATAGGAACACAAGCAGTTAGCGATAGTCTGAGGTGAATTACTTTGGTAAGGAATAATATTGTTTGTATGAGTGTTTTTACGATATATACTAAACTGTAGATGGTCTTTGTCTTTGGTAATCAAAATATTTAGAAAAGGTAGAGACTTATTTACTTCTAATTCTTTCGTAAATTTTATATTACTGTACAACTGTTTATGTCATTAAAAGGGTTTCCAGTGTCTTCGAAGTACTTAAGGAAAACCTCACTAAGTAACGGAGATAAGCCGCCTCCCATAGTGACACCTTCCTTTTGTACGTATATCTTGTCTCTGAATCTGAAAACATTTAAACGAACACTGATGTCAATTACGGAAAAAAATTCGTCTTTGAATTTTTCTTCGTCAGGCTAGTAGAAATCATGTCCTTAATAATAGTTACGGTTTCCTCAATGGGTACATTAGGAAATACATTTACTATGCCAAAGCTAATGAGCTTGACTTTTTCGTCTACTTTTAGATTTTAGATTAGTTTAATTTTATCAATAAAGTCCATTGAATTTCTTTACACTGTGAACAGATTTTGTCAAGATTTTCGCTGATTAACTTGTTGATCGATTTATTTAGACGACTGGTGGCAGAGCCTGCTTATGATACTGGTCTAATAGGTATCTCTTAGATATCATCTGACTGCTTTTTGTGAATTTTAGGTACACAATAAAGAATTGGAGTTCTTGGGTTACTTAAAAAGATTTTGGTTAAATGATAATATTCACTGAGATTAGTGCTGGGTTTCAATAAGGCATTAGGTTTAGAGTTATATTTCTTAATCGTGCTGCCTTAATTTCCAAACGTTGTTGTTCATTAATCTGTTGTAACACTTTCTTGTCATAATCACCCTTATCCATAACCAGATTGCAATTACCTTTTATCAGCTTTAATTAGTGTAACGTTATTGCCCCTGAATTTATGTTTCAAGTTAAACTAGCATTGGGTAGAGTTATTATTGGTATGTGAACCGGTAGATTCGTTAATTTTTTCCACGATTTTGTATTTGATGTTGGTCTTAAGTTGTTTAGGAATATTAAAAACTACAATTAACAACGTTTTCAGTTTTAAATTCTAAATCCAACAATTCACTTTTTTGAACTTTATTGTTAAAATTAGATTTTAACCTTTTAAGATATATATATATATATATATATATATATATATATATATTTCGATATAAATACATTAAAATATCATCTTCAGGGAGGAACTATAAAAATGACAATTACAAACTAAAATACAAATTGTACCAGGTGTACAACTAAGAAAGGTCACCGGCCATAACTCAGAAAATATTTGAGATTGAGCTGTGAAATAAAAAATCTTATAATACATACGGCCAAGAGAAAATGTTGGAAATTATCTTTAATTTCCTACCATTGCCGCCAGAGGACGTTATATCTGAAATTGAAATTCCCATTTTTGGTCAATTTTCCGTAGTAATGTATTTAAAAAAATATATCCATTCTAAACTAGTGATCAATATGTAAAACTTTGCTTAATGAATTTTTACGAGTGCTGTCAAAATAAAGGGAGGGGGGACCGTATAACGTGTACTGGAAAAATCGTGTAACTTCGAAACGGGTTGCTTGAATTTGTCAAGATTGGTTTCCATGTTAAGGGAATACTTGATATTATATTACCAAACAAATCCAAAACTACAACAATTTCTTATCTCCGTCTACCAGAGACGGCGCAACTTGTTGAAGGAACGAAACGGTCAACTTTTCAAAAAAAATTCGAATGATACCAAATGTTTTTTTCGCTGCTATTGGAAGGAAAATTAATAGGGGAGTATTTAAGAAGAAATTATGTCAATACCTCGTATAGAACCAAAGATATAGTCAAAAATGTAGTAATATAACTGGCAATTGGAGGTATAAACAAACCATACGCTTTTAAGTTTTAAGTTTTCATAACCTGCTTATTAATTTTAATTAATAAGCAGGTTATGAAAACTTTAACTTCTTTCAAAATTTCTGTGGTCCTGAAAAGGACCGATTTAATAAGTAATACTTTTAATGACGTCCTGAGTAATCAAACTGCCGACCATAATTTTCAATACGTAACTGGATCTTATCTCTTGTGGACTGCACTGCACGTTCTATTTCTGCCACCGATATTGAACGTATTCCCTCTTGAATTCTATTTAGTAGGTCTTCTCTTGTCGTCACTCTAGTTTGATACACCATATCCTTCAACCGACCCCATAAACAGAAATTCGAGCAAGTCAAGTCCACAGAACGAGGTCAATCTCAAATAGTTTCTGAGTTGTGACCGGCCGACTTTCTTAGTTGTACACCAGGTATAATAACTGTCAAATATTAATTAAAATATGTGTAAAAATATTTAAAACTATTTTACTTTAACGTCATGGTCACACTGAATGTATATTAAATTAACAAAGATAACTAAAATATGGGAAAACCTGTTAAGTACCAACAATTACAAGAATATGACTAGTTACAATTAAAATAAATCCAATAAAATTAACAACAGAAAACTTGACACAACATCTGTTACAGTGTAAAAAAATCAATGGACTTTATTGATAAAATTAAACATCTAAAAGTAGACGAAAGCACGTTAGCTTTGGCATAGTAAATTTATATCCTAATATACCCATTGAAGAAACCATAACTATCAGTAATGACATGATTTCTACTAGCCTGATGAAGAAAAATTCAAAGACGAATTTTTTTCCATAATTGACAATAGTGTTCCTTTAAATTTTTTCAGATTCAGAGACAAGATATACTAACAAAAGGAAGGTGTCACTATTGGAGGCGGCTTAATCTCCGCTGCATAGTGAGGTTTTCCTTAAGCGCTTAGAGAAAACTGTTCTAGCAACAAGATCTATAAGAACTGTGTTGTATGTTGGCACCGCTATGCAGACGACGTTTTTTTACATTTTTGGAGGTAGTAATGAAGAATTAGAAAATCTTTTTGACATAAACAATTGTACAGTAATATAATATTTACGAAAGTTAGAAGTAAATAAGTCTCTATCTTTTCTAGATGTTTTAATTACCAGAGGCAAAGACCATCTAGAGTTTAGCACATATCATAAAAACACCCATACAAACAATATTATTCCTTGCCACAGTAATTCACCTCAGACTATCGCTAACTGCTTGAGTTCCTATAACTGACATACTCCAGTTACCTGGTATCTACAAATTGAATTGCGAAAACTGCGAATCTACAATACAGGGTGTGGCACGAAGAGCTTTGATTAAAAGTAATGGCGGATACAGTTATGTTAAAAATCTGAAATTAGGAAGCCGTAGGTTTTGGATGACGCTGAGTTCAAATATAATATTGTCCTGAATATGGCACTTCCGGTTATACCGGAAGTAGACGTCAACTTTGTTATTTTAAATGCAACCTAATATTTATTATTTTATTTTCGAATTCTAAATGAAATTCTACATAAAATTTGTTCACAATGTCCTATACCAAAAATGAAGTATTTTCAGGATATTTCGATTTTTTTTTAAATTTTTAAAAAATCCTAATCCACATTGAATAACGATATCTCCATTAATAACGAAGCTAGTGACGTGAAATTGTAACCAATAAACAACAAGCGCTTGCCCGTTAACTTCATATATCTATCTCATTGATATTTCATACAGGGTGTTTTAAACTTAGCCGCCAACATGCACAATTTAAATCATTCATAAGTTGCTTACTTTAAATAGAACACCCTGTATTTTCTTACATTTTCCGCTGTATTTTTTTAAGCCAATTAGTTTGGCATCGGTATTCCCTATACCTAAATCCAACCACTTTTGAGATATTTCATTATCTTGGTTAAAACATAACAACACTTAATTATTTCAACATTAGTAAAGGGTAGGCCATGATTTCCATTATTTAAGGTGATATTTTGTTATTTTTTCATAAGTTATTAATTCTGAAAAGTAACCAATAGCCCGAAAGTATTATTAATTGTGGATATCATTAAAAACGTTGACTAGGTATTTTGTATTAATTTAATTAGATAACTTACAAACTTGCTTTTAATTCTCTAACACCCGACCATATTTCCAGAATTACAAGACATAACTTAATGAAAAGGATTCATAAATGTTTAGAAGTAGATGGTGCTAATTTTGAACACTTATTATAAAACTTTAATTTTTTTTATTTTAGGTATAGGGAATACTGATACCAAACGAATTGGCTTAAAAAAATACAGTAGGCAAAAGTATGGAACATAGGGTGTGGGTGTGCATGTGCGAGTGCGTGTGCGTGTGCGTTTGTGTACGTGTGCGTGTGCGTGTGCGTGAGCGTGAGCGTGAGCGTATGCGTGTGCGTCTGCGTGTGCGTATGCGCTTGCGTGTGTGTGTGCGAGTGCGTGTGCGTGTGCGTGTGCGTGTGGTGTGTCGTGTGCGTGTGTGCGTGTGCGTGTGTGTGTGTGTGTGCGTGGTGTGTGTGTGTGTGTGTGTGTATGTTGTGTTGTGTGTGTGTGTGTGTGTGTGTGGTGTGCGTGTGCGTGTGCGTGTGGTGTGCGTGTGCATGTGCGCGTAGCGCGTGCGTGTGGTGTGCGTGTGCGTGTGCGTTGCGTGTGCGTGTGGTGTGTGTGTGCGTGTCGTGTGTGTGGTTGTGTTCTGTCTGTGGATGTGTTGTGTTTGTGTGTGTGTTGTTGGTGTGTGTGTGTGTGCGTGTGCGTGGCGTGTGCGCGTGCTGTGTGCGTGTGTGTGTGTGCGTGTGCGTGTGGTGTGTGTGTGTGGTGTGTGTGTGTGTGTATGTGTGTGTGTATGTGTGTGTGTGTGTGTGTGTGTGTGTGTGTGCGTGTGCATGTGCGGTGCGCGTGCGCGTGCGCGTGCGTGTGTGCGTGTGCGTGTGCGTGTGCGTGTCGTGTGGTGTGTATGTATGTGTGTGTGTGTGTGCGTGTGTGTGTGTGTGTGTGTGTGTGTGTGCGTGTGTGTGTGTGTGGCGTGTGCGTGTGCGTGGTGGTGCGTGTGCGTGTCGTGTGCGTGTTCGTGTGCAGTGCGTGTGCACGTGCGCGTGGTAGTGGCGTGTGTGTGTGTCGTGTGCGTGTGCGTGTACGTGTGCGTGTCCATGTAATGTGGTGCGTGCGTGTACGTGTACGTGTGCGTGTGCGTGTGCGTGTGCGTGTCGTGTGCGTGTCGTGTGCGTGTGCGTGTGCGTGTGCGTGTACGTGTGCGTGTGCGTGTGCGTGTGCGTGTGTTGTGTTGTGTGTGTGTGTCTGTGTGTGTGTGTGTGTGGCTTGGGTGGTGCGTGCGTGTCTGCGTGCGTGGTGCGTGCATGGGAGCGTGGGTGCGTGGGTGGATGGCTGGGTGGGTTCGTGCGTGCGTAACTGCGTGCGTGCGTGAGCGTGTGGGTGCGTAGGTGGGTGGGTACGTGCGTGCGTGCGTCCGTGTGTGCGTTCTTGCGTGTATGTGTATTTATTTTTTAGGATTATTTTTTAAACAATCCTATTATCAAACAGTAATGAGAAAACATTTCAAATCTACCAATAGCATAAAAATTACACTGACTATTTGCTAGTAGCTAATTACTGTGAAAATATCCGGTCATCAATAACGGCGAGAGGTTTCCGATCGGAAATTTCCCGTAGTCAATAGCAACGGATATTTTGGGGATATTATCTTACTGAACCACGTGCTTGAATTAATTACCGGAAATTTCTTCACATTCAAGAATGTTTTGAGAAAATTATCCCGAGTCGAAGAAGAAACATTTGTAACTCAAAAAAATTTCCGAAAATAATCCAAGCACTAGGTAGATTATAAGTTAGAATTTCACACCTCTACTTCAAAACCAATAAGATGCCCTTATTTTGACTTGTTACCATGGCAACCAGAAACATTTCCGGTAATTTTTTCGAGGCGAAGCGATATTTAAGTGGAAATTTTTCCACTGTTGAGAAGGTAAACATATATGACCGACACCTTGCCATCTTATCTATTTTCTTTACAACTACTAACGAATGTACATGTCTAGGAATTAACATTTTTATTTATAAAGTTTAATTTAACATAAAGCACAAATTGCACAATTTTTTTAATTGTGCATTAACAAATTATATTTGAAACGCAGGATTTACACACATAACAAGATTTAAAGGTTCTTTGAATTCTTGTAACACATTCTTCCTTCTTAATGATGAATAGGATGGTGATAAATGTTATTTAAATTTCTTCTAGGCAGAAAGCCATATTTACTTGGCATCTGCAGCAGGTTTTCTTGGATGTTATTGAACAAACCATAAATTGTACTTTTCAAAACACAGAAACTGTTTAAAAAAAGATAAATCTGTGTCAATACCTTGGCCGGCTTCGCAACCAGTGAAATTAATTTAAAATATCAGGTTTGATTTATAATTTTATTCCAAATTTTGGTGTGAAATTGTATTGCCGAACACCACACCAGCGTAAATTAATCCTGTAAATTTTTTTTTGGGCCAGGAATATTTTAAGAAAATTATTCGTGTCCTCAAAAAAATTTCCGGAATTAAGTGACAATTTTTTCATGTTGTTTAATTGAAGCTTTCTTCAAATAAATGCATAAACAGTTAGTATTGACTTGGTTGTTAAAGTAACGCAGCCATTTGTCTCAATATGAACAAAAAAATTCAGCATAGTCGCCATTGCTGAATAGCATTCAGATTTCCTTTTTGAGATTTTCTACAAAATAACGTAGGTGAATTAGTATAAATTCTAAGAAACTTTGCAATTAGTCATCTTACAGAAGCCAACATGAGGACGAGATTTGAT
>JARFJB010002548.1:200000-217500 GCA_036346205.1 Vesta saturnalis
CCACATTTAACCAGTCTGTACTTAACCCATCTTTTGATATAACCTTTAAAAAGTCATAAAATGATAACTTATCGTAAGATTTCAATTTTTCACGAGAACATGCAATTCCATGTAAATTTGGAACATTAAAGTGATGCGAAGGCGAACTAAAGCCATTAAATTGCAGATTCATTTGTGCATACATTTCTAGCAATTTAGGACATACCCAAAAATTATCATTTATAATTAAAGTTCTCAATCTAGAATTGTGTTGTAACATTGGTTTTAAATCCAAGTTATGCAATTTTATATCACTAATATCCAAATCAGTCAATTTTCCTAATGGAAATATATGCAAGTGATTAAATGTTTTCAAATCGTTGTGAGAAATATTTAAGTTTGAAAGAGCTATTAAACCAGAAAAAACATTTAATTCCACAGAACAAAGCAAATTTCCGGATAAATCTAATACATCCAAACGTTGTAAATCTGCAAATAGGCTCACAGGTATCTTATCAATACGATTATTTCGCAGGGATAATTCTTTTAAATTATTTAGCCTTTAAAGGAATCTGTCTCTAATTCAGATATCGCGTTATCTGACAAATATAGTACTAGAAGGCACCTAAGATCCGAAAATGTGTTGTTTTTAACACCGATAATTGCATTCTTGTTTAATTGTAAAATTTGAACGCAATAGTTTGGATCATAACAATTAAATGCTCCTGAATGTATCTTTTGTATCAAATTATTTGATAAATCCAAGTGTCGTTCGAATGGAAACTGATTTCCTTTAATAAATTTAGTTTTAGCAAAACTATCTATGGCAAGTTCCCTAATAATGTTTGAAGATAAATTTAATCGTGTAACTTTCAATCCATCGAGAATATGATCTATACTTGAGAATAGATTTTCGGATAACGTTAATTCCGTCACGAAAGTATCATTGAATACTCCTGCATCTAGTTTAGATATCTTGCTGTTTCTAATGCTGATTTCTTCAAGTTTTGTAAATTTGCTAAAAACTTGTGGTGCAATATATCCAATTTCGTTGTTGTCAAATGTAAACTGTCGCATTTTTTAGAGAATCCATCAAACACGTTTTCACTTATTATTTGAACGTGACTGTTACTCAAATTGAAACGATCACCATTAAAATTTTTTATAATTGTGTCTGTGTTTAATACGGGTATATTACAATCCAAGCATTCCAAAACGTTAACGTATGTAATATTGTTTGGAAAAGACCGCGTCCCATTTGTACAGGTCAACTTTATATTGACATATCCATACTCATCTTCTATACATGATTGACTTTTTGTCACACAAAAACACGTTAAAAATAACACAAACAAAGCACTTAAATTTTTCCACATAATTTCTAACATGTTTTGTACCACGAAAAATGTTACTTTACGATGTGTAAATCATAAATTATGATAAAAGAGATATGGTATTTCCTTTTTATAACATGTGTGATACTAAAATTATAGACAGGATTTTCCAACCATAACAGCTTCCGTATAACAAGTAAATTAAAAAAAATATTTCCTTTGGACCAAATGTTTTTTTTTCATTTTCTGCAATGTAGGTATTTTGAATTCCTTCCAGATCAAGATTGTTATGTGAGTGTTTAATTTATTTAAATATAGTTTAAAATTATAATATTGACTGCCAGTGGCGTACCGAACATGGTTCGGGTGCGGAACCAGGGCCCGTATCCCGAAAGGGCCCGGTCCTCTCCGCGCTTTTTTTTACAAGGTTCGAAATGGTAAATTGCTTTGCACATAATGTTGGGCCCCTCGGGGCCCGTGGTTCTCCTCTCGATCTTTTACAAGAATCAATGCGCCAAACAGTTTTGTACATAATGTATGTTTATATTTCACTAAATTGGTGCATTTTTTCTCCAACGTTTAGTAATCAGAAAATAAATCCCAAAGTTACTTTATACGCTTATATTTCGACCCACTAGGTCTTTTTCGGTGCCCACTAATCCTATCAATACAATAAACTATTATACAAATTATAAACCATACACAGTTTACTTACACATTATGTATTTCGTGTACTGTACAATCTGAAAACAATTTTATTTTTGTACACGTCTTGCATCAGAGATATCACTCTTATTTTCTATAATTACTAAACGTCCGAGAAAAACTGCACTTTATTGTACTGTGTAATTTAAAAATATAAGTCCAAACATATTTGTTATTCAAAAATAAAAATATTGTACATTAAAAAAAATGTGTTAAAGTTAAAGGTTAAAGCGATAAACAAAACTGCTGCATCTGCAACGGAAGTGCCAGAGTAGCTAATAGTACTATTAAACAAACAAATTGTTTTCCAGTTTATGGATAGCATCTGGCCGGGTAAGTATTGGAAGCGGCATGCGTTCGGTCACGGTGTCTTTTCTATAGAAATTGGGCAACATCTTGTCAATGGTTTTTATAACTTTTGTATTGTAGAAAGGGTGCTAATTTTATTACTTCTATCCGGCTTATGCTGGCTGCTAATTCACGATATTTGGCAATAGCGGAAAACCACAAAACCTATTAGTTCCCCTTCCCATTCCCACTTCTTTATTTTTGCAGTTTGCACCCCCAACGAGCATTTTCCATCTTATTTAAGTTAAAACGCCGTGATAGAACGGTATTGTCTCGCACCAATATTTGTTTTTATTTAGTGTTTTGTGTAAAATGAGCCTGGAAGTGCTAAACGCAACCAAAAAGTTGAAGCAGATGAAGGAAAAAATAAACTACCAAAAATTGATAAATTTTTTAATCAAAAAACTGATCAAACTGATGAACCATCAACTTCTCGTACTGCTGCTACTAGTTATAGTAGCGAAGTTGAACCGAGTAAACTCTCAACCTCTAGTTGTACCCCTGCAATGACCGAAATAATCAGTGAAACTGAAACCGCTGGTAAGTTTATTTATTTATTTTATTTAGCTATTTTATAAATCTTATTCCCAAACTTCAAATTTGTCATTTGTCTTTACACTAATAAGTAAATAATAAAGTAATTCCTAATTTTCATGTTTGATTTTAATAATTTAGACTTGGAATTCCCGAATTCGTCAGCAACCGTTGAGCATGAATTAGAGACTTCATCAATTTCCAAAGAATGTAAGAACTTATATTATTTTTAATTATTGCTTAATGCATTAACTGTGTTAATTTCTAGTGAACATTGAAAATGTAACTGACCGTGGACATTTGCTTGAGAAATTAACAAATGACCAAAAACAGTTTATTATTTCGAATGGCCCTTGCAAACCTACTGGCCCTTTTCCCAAAGACAAAAATAACAGGTGTTTTTCTGATTTTTACAACAAAACAACTTCGAAAGTCGGCTTTACAACGGAACGAATGTGGTATGTGTTATTCTACAATTTTAAATAAATGTTATTGTCAACCCTGTTGGTTGTTCTCGAAAAAGCAAACTTCTCTTAGTTTAGGTTTTGTTGACTGGATACATTTAAATCGGGCTATAAACAGTCATGAAGCGACTAATGAGCACAATCAATGTTGTGCAATTTACGACAAATGGCGATTAAATAAAACTATTGATTTTGAAAACGAATCTGTAATTCAGGAAGAAATTTCATTTTGGCGCAAAGTTTTAGAACGGATCATTGATTTTTCACTCTTGCTAGCTTCTACAAATATGCCGTTCCGAGGGCACGATGAAACAATAAATTCAGAAAACCCTGAAATGTTTTTGGCTGTTATAAAGCTATTGTCCAAATATGACACTGTTTTGGAAAATTTACTTAAAAATAAAAAAAAGGAACGATTACTTATCTTAGCCCGAAAATTCAAAATGAGGTGCTAGATTTACTCGGAAATGCAATTAAAAATAAATTAATTCACAAAATTAGTTCATGTCCGTTTTTTTCGATAATTATTGATACAACTCAAGACATTTCAAAAAAAGATCAGCTTAGTTTAGTTTTTCGATATGTAGAAATCATACGCACCGAAGAAAACGTTGTGTCAGATGTCGTAATTAACGAATCATTTTTAGGATTTGTCTCCGTAACTGATCAAACTGCAACTACACTTAGCAATAAAATAATTGCCGAAATAAATAAATTAAACATTTGTATAGATAAACTGCGTGGCCAAGGATATGATGACGCAGCAAATATGAGTAGCCTTTATAATGGCGTTCAAGCCATAAATTTCAAAAAAAGTTAGAAACGCTCCTTATGTTCACTGCACTGCGCATAATCTAAACTTAACTTTAAATGATTCCGTAAAAAATATTGAAACTGTAAGAAACTTTTTTGATTTTTTGTTGAAAGAATTTTTGTGTTTTTTGGTAATAGTATTGTAAGGTGAAGATTGCTATACCCAACTGACAAAGACAGCGATACAATAAAATTAAAGAGATTAGTGCCTACAAGATGGTCCTCTAGGCACGATACCTTACATGCACTACGATTTAATTTTTTAAACATATTGAAAACACTTTCAAAAATTATTTTAACATCTAAAATAAAAAATGAAATATTTGAAGCAAACTCACTTAAAAACTTTTTAGAAAAATTTGAAACTGTTTTTTTAGTAGTGTTTGAAACAAAGATTTTGCAATACACGGATCTTCTGTCGAAACTACTTCAAAAAAATCACAAAGTATTAGTGAAGCTGCAAAATTATTCGAGAATGCCTTACGAAATATGAAGGAACTGCGGGGGCAGTTTCATTGCGTTAAAAGTGAAGCGGGGCAGTTAGCGATAAAATGGGGAATAAGTCCAGGGTTTTCAGAAAAACGGAGGTCTCGCCCAAAATTATTTTTCGACGAAACCAAAAATCATTGTTGCGTTGAAACTAATGAAGAAAATTTCAGAATAACTGTTTTTTTGAAAACACTGGATATTTTAATTGTGCAATTAGAAAACCGATCTAAAGGTCTCTGTCACTTAAATCAAACATTCAAAATATTAAATAAAGATACATTAATTAACAGTACAGACGATTATTTATTTGAAATGGCACAAAAATTACACACATTATACAAAAATGACATTACAGAAGCAATTTCTGCTCAAATTTTATCTTTTCGACAATGCTTCCGCGATGAACTAACCCAAATTAATTCGGTAAAAGATCTCTTAAAATTTATATTAATTGATAATTGTTCATCAAGTAGTAGCTTTTCTGAAATTGTAACAGCCTGTACGATATTTCTTACTGTTCCTGTAACGGTAGCAACAGCAGAGTGAACGTTTTCAAAATTAAAATTAATAAAAAATTACTTACGAAATACAATGAGTCAAGACCGGCTATCTAATCTGGCAATCATTTCTATTGAAAATGAGGTAGCAAACAATTTTAATGTATCCAGTCTGATAACATCTTTTGCCACATCAAAAGCAAAAAAAAAATTATAATATAAATACATTGATGTACTGTTTACTCTATTTTTTTTAATTTATTTTTGCATTAATGTTTGTTTTTCAGCTGTATAATCCCTCTATATTGTTTGTTTTTTGTTTTAAATGCTTTTTATGTATTCAATAATTATTAAAAAAAATTTATATAAGATTTTTTTTTTTATTTGTGGGGAAGGGAGTTGGGTTAGGGCCCGCACCACAACTGGAACCAGGGCCCGTTCATATGTCGGTACGCCACTGTTGACTGCATTGAGTCTATAGTACATAAATCAGTTTGTGTTAAAAATAGTATAATAAACATATTTTCATTTTTAAATTTTTATGTCTAATTTGCGAGAAAGTAGGTAACTTAAATTAATCGAAGACCAGGCAATCAATTTTTGCAAAAGAATCGCCAACAAAAATTATTTTGCACTTTATTTAGGTAATTAATAAGTAAGTGTGGAACATGCAACAGAATAGAGTAGCAATTAAGGTTATTAACCACGGATAATTTTAGCCATTAAGATAGTGATGTTACGATATAAAGTGATATGCGTAATCAAACCTTTGACTATACTTATACGGTGACCATACGTACTTATTTTAGTAGGACAGTACTTTCTTTTCTGCCAGTGTCCTAAGGTCCTTAATAGAAGCATGAAGTACACTAAAATGTACTTTCTTTTTCTTGAAGATGCAAATAGGTATACCAAAATATTTATTTTTTATTTAAAAAGAATGCTTATCGGTGATTCACTGATCATGATGCAATAACGACGTTAAGAAGTTGTTGAGAATGTTCGCGTAGTTTGTTTCCCGAACGTTCCAGTCCGCCCTCGATTATCCTAGACGCACAGCCCAGAATGCTCCGCGACTGGAACGTGCGAGAATCGAAGCGAAGTTTAGCGAGCCACATATAAATAGCGACAGCGCTCGGACTAAGACTAAACAAGTTCAATTCTACACGAGTTCTACCGTTCGACAGCAAGCGAACATATTATTTGTTAATTGTTTTTGTTGAATGCAGTCTGGTTTTCTGTGCTGATTTCGCTTACTAAAAAGCAACGTCGTTTGTTTTCAGTTACCTACTTGTGCATTATTTGCGTAAACATGGCACCGCCTCGAAGAAAGTGTCATTTTAATTTGGAGTTACACAAAGAATATCCGTTTATGAAAATAAAAATAAATTGAGTCCGCATATTGTGTACTGTGAAATTTGTAGAAGTGATGTTGATATTTCCAACAGTGGTCGCAGCAATATTAAGGCTCATCTAACCAAGAAAAGCATACATTAGCTGCAAATACGAAGTCTAAAAGCGCTACACTAAACACTTTTTCAAAAGTGAAAACTTCAGCTCTGAAAATATGTTAATTGCAGCCAAGGAAGGTATTTTCGCGTATCAGCAGAGTTTTAGATCTTTGGATTGCACATCAAAACTAATAGCGAACATGTTTGAGCCCAAATTTATGGCAGCTCGAACCAAAACTGAAGCCATTGTAAAAATGTTTTTGCTAAAGAATCCCAGTTGCGATTGGAACTTCATCTACACAAAGCACATTTTGTTAGCATCATGATCGATTCGTCCAACCACAAAGAAATTAAAATAGTACCTTTGGTGGTGAGATACTTTAATTGTGAAAAAGGTATTCAAGTGAAATTACTTCAGTTGCAAGACTTACCTGGTGAAACATCAGAACAGTTAAATAGTTACGTGTTTAATACTTTGAAAACCCACAATTTAGTGGACAAGTGTATTGGATTAGCTGCTGATAATACCAATACAAATTTTGCGGAATGAAAAGAAAGGAGTGAACAACCTATTTGCAAAATTGAATGCTTCTCGTGGCAAACCTCTGGTTGGCATTGGTTGTGTTGCACATTTTGAACAATTGCGTACAAATTGTTACGGACGTCTTACCAATTGACGTTGAGGTTATTGTTGTTAAGTTATGTAAGCATTTCTATATTTATACAGTGAGAGTAAATCAACTTAAACAATTCTGCGACTTTGTTAATGTTGAATACAAAAGATGTTATCATTTTCTAAAACAAGATTTTTAAGTCTGATGCCCACAATTGAACGAATTCTACAAATGTACGAACCGTTAAAAGAATACTTTTTGTCTATTGAAAATTGTCCAATGATTTTAAAGCAATTTTATGAGTGTCGCACCAGCGAAATTTGGATGTGGTTTGTACACAACATTACTTCTATGTTTCACAAAGTCATATTAAAGGTAGAGGGTGACAAAATATGCGCAACAGAGGCCGCTCTAGAGTATTTCGATCTTCAAAATAAGCTTGAAAATCGTTTGAATGAATTATTTTGCCGCTTAAAGTAAGAGAATCCTTTACAACTTGACAATTGGGAAGGTAGTTTAAACTATCGAGATGACTTCATCTCACAGGTTAGATTATTTTATTCAAATTGTGAGTTACTTGAAGAATTGGAGTACAAATTTAAATGAATTAAGGCTCTTTGAATGGATAAATTTGAGAAACCAAGTTTCATGGAATCAAATTTTGTGTTCATGTGCTGCTTTTAAAGACTACTTGGGTTCGACACTGAATGAGGACGAACTCTTCGATGAAGTTAGTCTATTACAAGCTAAACTGTCAGAAGATAAAATTGCTGAGTGGAACTCAAAAATATAGCTACCGAAGATCGATGGGTTGAAGTATTTAAATGGAATCAAGGGTCTGGATCAAGTGAAGATTTCAAAATTGTGAGATTTTATGTCAGTTTATTTTTGTCTTCCTGGAACAAGTGCGTCAATTGAGCGACTATTCTCTAATATTAATAACTACTGGAGTGCAGAAAATCGCAAATGAAAATATCGACACTGTGATGCAAGTGTACACAAACTTCGATGAGACTTGCAGTGAAATGTTCCAGTTTTTGAAGACCAGAAAGCAAATTTTGAATCTATCCTAAGCTCTCAAAATACGATTGGCACAAAGGTGACCCCACTGATGGCGTTGCAGGCACGTCAAAATAATTAATAACATTACACATTTCTGCCAGAGTATTTTATGTGTTTGTATTTTTTCTAATATAGGAATATAG
Source organism: Vesta saturnalis (assembly GCA_036346205.1). NCBI lineage: Eukaryota > Metazoa > Arthropoda > Insecta > Coleoptera > Lampyridae > Vesta > Vesta saturnalis. The sequence goes on from JARFJB010002548.1 coordinate 208,434, forward strand.
GTACATATATTATGTATATGCATGTGTCATTAAAAATTATTTTATTTTTTATTCTCATTTTGATACTTGGCTATGTCACTTTTAGTTCTTTGATTTGTCTGTTTTTATCTATTCCTAATACAACTTTTTGTTACTTTTTATTTCTGTACTTATTTTTCTGAAAATAAATATGGTCACCCAAATTATACATAATGAATAAAGGTTAATTCAAATTTAGAAACCTTCACATTTCAATTAAATAATAACAAAATCAGTAACTATTTACAACGTTCTACAATCTTGAGATCATGAATATGTCCAATGCAGCCATTTTTACTTAATAGGGGAGAGTCTAGAACAGTGGCCACCTTTTTATATAAAAAGATGAACCATTCAAATTATTTACTTTTTATGAAAAGGTGATACCATAAATTAGTTTTTTCTATGTTGCGTGTTTAATATGTACATTATGACACTCAAAGGGGTGTTTTAATGTTTGACTTTAAAGTTTAGTAACCTAACATATTTTTTCTTGATGTTGGTATGTAAACTAATGTAGTTCTTTATTGAGAAGACGGTAAATTGAGACTTTCAAGCTGAAATGTGATGTCATCATCGCTCTTTTATGCGCATGCCTTATCTACATGAATACGAATATTTAAATATGGTTTAAATACCACTTTCAATGCCAAATTGCTACAGCGCTGTTGGTGTCGTGGAAGCGGAGTCGCTTGCAACGCGTTTGGTGCGGCTTCGAATCCCCGGCCATACAACTTTTTTTTAGGTTACTGTAGTTTTGTTTATCTAATCTACTTTTAGGTTACTGTAGTTTTGTTTATCTAATCTACTTTTGCTATGTTTTACAGTGTATGGGGTTTACAGTAGTATGGCGCCAAAATGATGACGTCTAACATACATGACGTCATCGACGGAGTCTCAATCTACCGCCTCCTCTTTATTGATGTATGTAAACGTAAATGTAACATAACCTATTCTTATTTGAAATGTGTATATATCCTTTGTATTGGATTATTCCTGATTAATGTATTGCAATGATTAAGATGACCAAAACCGAATATGGACGATTTCTCTTTTTTATTGTGTTTCAAGATAAAGCGTCAATATGGTTTCAGATTAAGCCGATTACATCTTTTGCGTAAAATATAACCTTCATTTAAAATTGTTAACTTCACTTGAGTGTAAATTATTAAGTTTATATAGAATAGTGTAAATTTATTCCGATTATAATGTATATAGTACACAACTTCTATTGAGGACATATTTATAGGTAGTTTGAAATGAATTAGTAACAAATAATAGTTTTAATACCCTATATTTGTATCGAACTCAAACAAACAAATACCACTGTGGCCAACCTACATTCAAAATTATGAATTAAGGTGACAAATGGAATTTACATTTTTTCAAAATTTTCAACACAAATACGCAAAATAGAAAAAATAGTATAAGAAACTCGTTTCATAAGACGCTTTATCGCATTCGTCCATTAGAAAACTCCCCGCTGCGCGGGTCGTTTTCTAAACTTGGACTCATTCGATAAAAACGCGTCTTATGAGACTTGTTTCTTAATATACTATTATAGAACTTTTGGCATCACAGCAACCTAATACTTACATTAAAAAAAACAATTTTTCTGAAAAATAGTAGTTTTTAAAAAACGCCTACAAGGTGGCCACTATACCATCAATGATGGTACAGTGGCTATATCTGCATGGAACACTGGCCACTTTCCAAATAACTTAAAAATGCTATTTATTAAAAAAAAGTATATTACGAGTTTAGTTTAGATTGTACGAAGACAAATCTACAGGAAAAGAGAAAGGATTAGCCGTTCTTGATGTTCCCGATTTTTCTCAGGTTGCATCAAATGAAGAATAATATCATGGGCTGGAACGGTCGATATGTCTGGAACATTTGGATGTATAAAATTGCTTCCGTGGCGCCTAAGAAACGTTATATTGAACTCCTCTTTGTCTAACTTATCCGTTATGCGACCAACAATATTAAACTGTTTTTTTCTTCGGAAAGTTGACTAATACATATGAGTCTTTAGTTATCGTCGACAAATCATTCATTAGAAGATTATCTTCTTCTTCCCGCTGAGCAAAGATGTCAAGATCTTCAGAATCTGTCAACTTTCCGGTGCTCTCGTCAGTTGAGGAACTGCTGTCAGAAAGTTTACTTTTTTTTGGACTTTGGTGCGAGGTTTTAAGCTATCTCCAAGTTACCTTTTTACACTTAAATTTTTGTTTAAACTCGATTTTCTAGCTTCCTTCAATTTTTCTCCACTTCGAGTTTTTTATAAAACTGGGGTTTGTCAAAATTTCTGATCTTTTCTTTTTTCTCTGAAACTTTCTATTTTCATTCGAAGCTGACACTTTTGGAAATGATTTAAGGTCACTGATTCTTAATTGAATTTTCATCCCAAGCACTTGTCTGTGGCGTATCAATCATGACTTCATTATTGTCATTTGTTTGTTTCAAGTTATGTTCATTTAAGCTGTCTTTGTGCATTATTTGTATGTCTGTCACGGTTCAAGCGACAAAATCATCGTCGCTAAATATGTTTGGGTTGAACGGGGAAATTCCCGTACAGCGAAATCCTGAAATGTCAGTGATATGGTAAATGGTAACACGTTTTCCTCGATTAGAAACCATGCTTGACAAGATTGATTGTATTACTTTTTTAAAGCATAGTAAACACTCTTGTCTAGAGGCTGCAACTTATGACTAGTATGAGGTGGTAGAGTTAGTAATACGAAGTACAAGCTATAATTATTGAGAATAGAAAGATACAAGTTTTCAGAATTTTTATTTTAAATATGTTCAAAGTAATTGTAATTTACAATAATGCACTTAACCATTCTCTCCTTCCATAGTTTAAAAGCGTTCAACTAGCTGTCTTTAGGGATACTACCAAAAAAACACGTAACGGCGATGTCAATCTCTTCTTCTGGCTGGAACCTTTTCCCTCTCAAATGTTTGTTGAGCTCAAAAAATTTGCCTGAAGTCACACATCGCCAAATCCGGTGAGTAAGGAGGATGTTCTATAATTTTGATTTTGTTTTCCCCTAACTACTGAACAGTTGTCCCTGCTGTATAGGACGACGCGTTATCATGATGTAACATGATTCCCTTTTTTGGCACTTTACTGAACACAATAGGCAAACAATTTTCAACATACCATTTAGCGGTAACTGTCTTCTGATCCTCTAATTTAACTGCGTACATAACTTTTTTGATTGCTCGTTGTTTTTTCACCATCGTAGAGGTTTCCTCATCTTCATGTATCCAGATTCGGCTTTCTTGGCGAGTGGGAACATCAAAAAACGGTATGTCCGTTTCATCGCCAGTTACAATTTTAGAAATAATTTGATGGCCTCCAGCATTCAACGTATCTAAAGTTTGTTGGCAAATTCTAACACGTTCTGCTTTTTGCAAATCTGTCAGATGATTGGTTACAAACCGAGTTACAACCTTTTTCATATGTAAATGTTCGTGCAATATTGATCTCACTTGCGAGGATCCAATCTTCAGATTGGACTCTATCATTGCATAGGTAATGCGGTTGTCCTCTTCCACCTTCTTCTTCGCCGCAGCAATGTTTTCGGGGTTAACAGCAGTTAAAGGAGGGCCAGCTCCTTTTCTGTGTACCACCGACTTGCAACCTCGTTCAAATTCTGTATACCATCTATAAACAGTAGCCAATAATGGTGCGAGAACCCCAAATGCAGACTTTAAACTTTCCTCACACTCATACGCGCTCAAGCCTTTCTTGAAGTCATAGTAAATCAGTATCCGAAAGTTCTCGTGATAATTCCATTTTTTCGATAACAGAAGCTTATTCTATGGACTATTTCTCAGACACTATTCAACCGAATTGCACAAACTAAACTGCAATTGACAGATAAAATAATGCACTATTTAATAAACAACAATTTGTTTTGCACGGGTAACTAGATCTTTCAATTCTCAAGAATTGCTGCTTATCCCTCGTATTACACGATCGTCCTAGCCATCTTTATGATTTACAAAGAAATGTGAGCTTCATGGTTCCACGATGAGTAATAATGGAGGTTCAGTTGTGGATTTGGCATGTCTAATAAAATGTTAAAACCATTGCACAAAGAGTTCCGACGTTATCCAACCTGACATTGAAGCGACCCCGATAGTTCCGGCTGGAACATTCTTAATCATATAATTCTTGCAATTTTTTCGAGGAAAAATTAAAAGAGGAGGAATATTATTTCCAATCGAGTTGATACAACTTACCATAGTTCCCCGTTCACTAGATATTATTTGGCCAACTTGTTTTTGACCTTTTCTGGCACTGACTTTTCCTGCTTCTTGAACGGTTTTAAGCCCCGTTTCGTATACGTTGCACACTTGATCGAGTCCTAATTTGTACTTTTCACATATTTCGTGAACATTATCAAAAAATCGTTGTACGATTGACTTGTTGAAGCCCATAGCTCTACTTAATGACGCCGCTTCTGCCGCTCGTAAGGATAATTCGTTTCGCCGCTTGAGAAAAGCGTTAAACCAGAATCTACTGGCAGTTTCATTTTCTACCCACGAGGATGGTGTTTTCCTCCTATTTTCCAGTACTAAATCATACGCTAACTTTCTTGCAGACTTAGGATTCAAGCCGTGATGGAGTTTTGTCATGGTTTGGAAGTATTCGCCTAAGATTTCTTCTTCTTCCAAAGGATATATTTGGTTTACAGTATAATTTGGTTCTAATCTTGGTGCTCCTTGTAAGACGGGTGAGTTCCAATCAATTTCATCTCTGCTCGCCTTAAAGTTGTATGGGGAATTTCGTATGGAATTGCAGAGGCTTTAACTAGGATTGCACCATTTTCTATATCACGAAGTGCGTTGCCCATGGTTTCATCAGAAGTTTTACCTATTATGTTATCTGTTTTTGTTGCGACGAGGCATTTTGTAGCGTTTATGAAATAAAAATGATCAACATTTAATCATGATAATTATGAAGGTACTGTGACCACCCCTTTTAAGATTTACAAAGGAGTAGCCACTGTACCTACAGTAGCTAGTGGCAACTGTACTATCAGTCACGCCTTAAAATTAAAAATGGATTACAAAGAAAATTATAAAAAGGACGCAAAAAAATAATATCCCAGTAAATACTTACATAGATTGGCTATCGTTTGCAACAGGTCTTATATTTTGTTCTCGTTGAAAACACTAAAATATTAGAAAAATACTTTCTCGAAATATGTTTACAAGGCGTGCCAAATATTTGAAGTTAAGCAATTATCCAAGAAAAGGATTCAAGAATACTGCAACTAACATCATGAACAGAAATAGTAATTGATTTTAACCTTACTCACTAGATGGCGACACACAATCTCTGTAAATAAAAATTCTGTGGGTAGGTGGCCAATGTACATGCATGGCCATTTTTCCAGGTTCTCCCCTATACCTACTCTATACAGGGTGTATTGTAAATCACCGACAAACGAAAACTGGAGATTCTATGATTCAAAATAAGACAAAAATGATCATAAACGCTTTTCCGAAAATGCTTCCTAACCGAGATACAGGTTGATTAAAAAATACTTTTTTTAAGGTTTTTTTAAAATTCCTCAAAAACTACAAAAGATATTACACTAAGATTTGGTACACCTAAATGTCTAATTAAATACAATTAATCAGGTGAGTTTGAGACAACTGACTCCATCCAGTGGCGTAGAATATTTTAAGTTAATCAGTTTAAGTAAAAAAAAATGCACGTCCCTAGTTACTTTGAAGAAATATTCTTTTGATAGATTCAACATTTAATTCTGCAAATAAAATCATACTTAGTATTTTTGCGATTCGGTACCCCGTTTTTGAAATATTTTCCATTAACATAAATGACCACATTATTCAATAAAAATCAAAATTTGTTTTATTTTACAAAAAAATAATGCAGTTAACTATTAGGTACACTATTAATATTGAAGGAATCAAAAACACAATAATAATTATTTTTATACATATTGTTCAAAATGTCCTCCTTGCTTTTGATTGCAAGCTTGTATTCTTCTTAGCAAATGAAACCTAACACGCTGAAAGATTTGTGGCATAGCCGTAATCTCATCGCATGCCATCTGTATGCGAATCCAAAGTTGCTCTCGATTATCAATTTGAACAGAATAGACACGAGTTTTCAGATACCCCCACACAAAAAAATCCAATGGGTTTAAATCTGGCGATCGTGCCGGCCACGGTACTTCACCTCCTCGTCCAATCCAGCGTCCAGGGAACCATGCATTTAAAAATTCTCTGACGTTTCGTGTAGAATGTGTTGGTGCACCATCATGCATGAAATACATGTTCATTCTAACATCTGCAAATCTTCTCTCAAAAAATTTAAATAGAATTCGCCAGTAAGTCTTTGAGGAAAACGGATAGGTCCGATTAGGTGATCGTCTAGTATACCTATCCAAATATTTTCGCTAAATCTATGTTGGTGAGCTGTAACTACAGTTGGATGCTGATTTTCATCTAACCATTTGTGGGACTTATGCAACTTTATTATTCCATTTCGGGAAAAAATACACTCATCAGTGGTCAATAAGTTTCTAACAAATTGTACATCTTCAGCATTTTTATTTAAAAACCATTCGCAAAAATTCATTCGACGAGAATGGTCAGCAGGCAATAATACGTGCATTTCGTCCTGAATTTTTCTTTCCTTTTAAACTTCCATACTCTAACAAGTTACGATGAACGGTTCTAAACGTAGTATGATGTGGATGTCTTCTATTTGGAAATCTTTGTTCATAAAGTCGAGCAGCAGCACGAGCATTGCAATTAGTATTACCATAACATAAATGCATATCGACCAGTTCTCGTTTGGAATAATTCATTTTTTCACAGTAATAGACACAAACAATGAATTACAAAACACGCGTAAATGCAACTATTTTAGCAAACATAAGATACGTAACTGTCAAATGCAAAGCAATCTCTGATTTATTTAATTTGGTTATTACTGAATAATGTAGTCGTTTATGTTAATGCAAAATATTTCAAAAACGGGTGCCGAATCGAAAAAATACCAAGTATGATTTTATTTGAATAATTAAATGTTGAATTTAACAATAAAATATTTCTTCAAAAAAAGCAGGGACGTGCGTTTTTTTTTACTTAAAGTGATTTAACTTAACATATTCTACGCCACTGGATGGAGCCAGTTAACTCAAACTCACCTGATTAATTGTACTTAATTAGACATTTAGGTGTACCAAATCTCAGTGTAATATCTTTTGTAGTTTTTGAGGAATCTTAAAAAAATTATTGTTTAATCAACCTGTATCTCGGTTAGGAAGCATTTTCGGAAAAGCGTTTATGATCATTTTTGTCTTATTTTGAATCATAGAATCTCCAGTTTTCGTTTGTCGGTGATTTTAAAATACACCCTGTATAGTTTGATTCAAATAAATTTGACTCATTCTTAAAATTACACGAATTAAGTTTTAGGTGACGTAGGTCTTCATTATAACAACAAAGTATCTTTTAGTTAATATGTTTATCGGCAGATGACGCCACATAAATTTCAATAAAATGTCAAAGAAAGTTGATAATTATTGAATTTATAAACTAAAAATATTATCCATTATATCCACTTATTAAGATGATAGAGACAGAAATATTTTGCTGTGACAGTGAATAGTCATAATTTAGGACATGGTTTGATTATAATTACATACCATCATAATACATAACCTATATATTTGTAATTAACCAAACACTTTTTTTTTTGTTTATTTTAAATTAAATCATTTCAGGTAGTAAAATTGGTAAAAGTTGCAAGTAGTTTGTTATTCTCAAGATTTATAACAACCATTCTAGAAGCATAATTATTGCTTTGTAATCGTCGACATAATTCTTGTAGATACTTTACGATAACATAAATATCGATACATTTGTGATTATTTCATTCTTGTAGAAGAAAGTGTGTGCAGTGTAATGTAGTTCGAAGTTCAACGAAATTATAAACGTTTAATATTTTAATTTAGCACATAGTTTAAATAGATATAATATTGCTCCAAGTTAAATGAAAAGCAATTTACATAAATCAGTACATGTATTCAGTGCATCTATTGTAAAGTTATCAACCTGTTATCTATAAATCAGAATATTTATATTACATTGGAATTAAAACACTTAAATTAAAAAAAATATATATTCACTATAGGTGTCACTCTCAGAAGTGGAATCGTTAACTGATATAATTAGTGGTTGCACAACCTCAAAATGTTTTTCAATTTCCCACCACTCTAACATAAACACTTCGGCATGTTTAATGCATTTCTTCCAATTTGTTCCATCAATTCGTTGCAAGGATTCCATCCATATTTCTTTTACATGGTCATCGATAAATTTGGAATTGTGTCTTCCAATATTTTTGTTGTAGTGTTGACAGTGATGCCGTAATACTCTGTGTCCACACTTGTGTGCTATTTCATCTATTTCGTACACCTTTGGTATCGCATTATTTGCAGTAATTCTTTTTTAAACATGCTAGATTCATAAGCTATCTTGTGCTTTAATATAAAATTACATATTTCTTCCTTCTTAGATGAATTATTTGGATTTTTTCTTGTCCATTACAATTAAAGATGGTTCTTTTAAGTTTGCCATTAAATTATTTTCAAACCATTCTGTAAACAACTCCATGATAGTCTGCATTTTGTGTAAAGCATCACAATCCTTTACGTATCAAACTTATATTAATTATTTAAGAATTAATATTTATTTAATTGTACAGACCAGCAATAATCAATAATTCTTATCCTTTCTATTGTAAATAGAAATCGTTAAAACCTCTAGAACAGAGCTCACCACTATCCACGGACAGCCGTCGAGAAAACCAATCAACGAGGTTTACGTCACGGCGGTAGCGACTGACTCCCACCACTGAGTTTGTGTAAAACTGCGATTTCCGCTGCCGTCAAGAGATTTTTAGGCGAATTCTGGTGTAGTATCTTCCCTCAGAACCAGAACTCCGTTTCATCCCACCCTATCTTCTTCGCATCTGTCCTTAATAACGCCA